>CM077153.1:171746265-172034462 GCA_039583875.1 Platanthera guangdongensis | reverse complement strand
TTATTAGCTAAAAATGATGCGAAAGCCCCGCTTCTTCGATGGATTCTCCTCCTACAAGAGTTTGATTTTGGAGATCCGAGATAAGCGGGAGCGGAAAATCTAGCGGCAGACCACCTCTCCAGTTTAGAAAATCCGGGTGCGGAAGCGCTCGTCGAATCTGAAATAAATGACAGATTCCCCGAGGAACGCCTTCTTGCCATTAATAAATCTTCGTCATCTTCGCCTTGGTTCGCAGATTTTGCAAATTTCTTAGTAGCGCGGGTCCTTCCAAAAGAGTTTTCCAGTCATCAAAAGAAGAAATTCTTTTCTGACTTGAAAAATTTCTTTTGGGAGGACCCATTTCTTTTTCGTATCTGCGCGGACCAAGCGGTCCGAAGATGCGTTGCGGGTGTGGAGTGCTTGCAAATTCTTAAGCACTGCCACGAGGGTCCAGCCGGTGGGCATTATCAAGCCAACCGGACCGCTCGGAAGGTGCTAGAGGCGGGCTACTTTTGGCCCACTCTCTTCAAAGACGCGCATAATTTTGTGCGCGCATGCGATAGCTGTCAGCGGTCGGGTAACATCTCTCGTCGCGACGAGATGCCCCAAAACATGTTTTTAGAATGCGAAGTCTTCGATTTGTGGGGCATAGATTTCGTTGGCCCCTACCTCCGTCTTTCAAAAATATGTATATTTTAGTGGCGGTCGACTACGTATCAAGGTGGGCGGAAGCGCAAGCTCTCCCCACCAACGATGCGCGAGTCGTCGTTACATTTCTTAAAAAATTATTTTCTCGCTTCGGCACGCCTCGCGCAATTGTTAGTGATAGGGGAACGCATTTCTGTAACGCTCTTATGGCTAAGACGTTAGCTAAATACGGAGTCACGCACAAGCTTGCCACCCCCTACCACCCGCAAACAAGTGGCCAAGTCGAGGTAGTAAATCGAGAGATTAAGCGAATTTTAGAAAAAACCGTTTCGCTAAATAGGAAAGATTGGTCCGTTAAACTCGACGATGCGTTGTGGGCGTATCGGACGGCATACAAAACCGCTATCGGATGTACGCCATTCCGGTTAGTCTACGGCAAAGCGTGCCATTTACCCGTAGAATTAGAACATCGCGCACTTTGGGCTTTAAAACTCTTAAACCTCGACTCCAACTTAGCCGCTCAGAATAGAAAACTGCAACTAAACGAGCTCGATGAATGGCGTGCGAACGCTTACGAGAGCAATAAATTCTATAAGGAGCGCTCTAAGTTATATCACGATCAAAATTTAAAGTCCCCAAAAATATTTTCTCCGGGCGATCTTGTCCTTCTTTACAATTCACGCCTTAAGCTTTTTCCAGGTAAACTAAAATCTAGATGGTCCGGTCCCTTCTTAGTTGAAGAAGTCTTTCCATATGGGACCGTACTCGTCTCCCACCCGGAAAGAGGTTCGTTCAAAGTAAACGGTCATCGGCTTAAGTTATACATCGCGGGCGACCCAGTGATCGAGCATTACGAAACCATAACCCTCCTAGATTTATAAATCCGCCAAAATAAGTCAAGCTACACGACTATAAACAAAGCGCTCCTGGGAGGCACCCCTCGCTTATCTTTTTCGCTCTTTCCTTATTATCTTTGTTATTTTTTCTAATAAACGCAGGGTTTCTGATCGGCCCCCCCTCCGCGTTTCAGGGAAGCTTCTACCCCCTTCCCTTTCTTTTCTTTGTACATATTGTCTTTCTTTCTGTTCCGCATACTTACGATACAACATTGGGGACAATGTTGGACTTAAGTATGGGGGTATTTTCGTGCTTTATTTTCTGCACTTCAATTTTTCTGCATCTCAAAAAAAAAGAAAAATACAAAAAAATACATATAACAACAAAACAAAAAACAAAAAAACTAAAAAAACATCTTAAAATGAAACAAAAATTTTTTTAAATGAAAAAAAAAAAAAAACAAAAAAAAAAATTTTATGAAAAAACAAAAACAATTTTTTTTTTTTTTTTTTTTTTTGTTGTTTCTCTTTGTATATATATTTTTTTGTTTTTTTTCTCTCTCCCCCTTCCTCATTCTTGTACAAACATTTTTCTTTTTCTCCCTTATTTTTGTACATATTATGAAAATTCTCTTAAAAAATACAAAAAAAAAAAAGATAATAGTTCAAAAAATTTTCAAACAAAAAAATCGAGAAAAACAAAAATACAAAAAAAAAAGATAATAAATGAAAAACACAAAAAAAAAATGTTTACAAAAAAAACTATAAAAAAAACAAAAAAATGTTTTGCAACAAATAAATTAAAAATTCCATACTTAACTTTTCTGCTATCCAAAAATTCTGTTTTGAGTTTATTTATATGTGAATACTATTAATTCTCTGTTTACTACCCGTTTGTTAATTATCGATTGAAATATTTAAATAGCCGGGGTTAAGTTTTAAAGAATTCTTTATGCTTTGTTAAAACTAGCGGACTCGTTTTAGGCACTACTTCTAATTTTTCATTAATAGGAGCACGTATATTATGTTAGGAAATAACGACTATAGAATTCATTATACTTACTTTTAGCTTTCTGAAAACATTGGAACGTACAAATTATTAAGGTTGCTCTCAAAAATTTTTAGGATTACAATCTAGTTTTTCCTTTCTCCCCTCACTTTTCATGACCTACTTGGCATGAAAAATTTTATCCTTAAAAGATCTTATGTCAATGGGAACAAGATTTCGTTCCGTAAACATAGGCACCCAATAATTTAAAAGATTATATAGGGAGTAAGAGGATAAAATTCATTACTCCTGCAAATATACATTGGGTTAATTTTTATTATTATGAAGTTGAAAAACAAAAATCATATTAGGAAAATAAGATTTCGTTTTCCTAATAAATCCAAAAGAAAAAAAAATGGAGGTTCGAGAAAAAATTACCTCACCTCAAATATCAAAACCCTCTTCATAAACCACACTACCCCCTTAGCCAATTACACGATTCTAGAATTAATTCAAAAATCTTTTTGAGAGCATAATTAGTAAATTGTATTATTTCCGGTAGCACTCGTATAAGCTAGAATTCTTATAATTCCAAACTTTTTTCGTTAACCTAACCATTACAAATGTTGCCTTCTATTTGATTACATCAAGAAGTCTTTTGGCCAAAACTTTTGCGCTATTTAAATCATCTACATAATTTTAGGACTTAACTCTTACACCCCGTATATTTATTTCGATCTCTCTTATAATTAATTAAGCGATAGCCAAAACTTAGAGTTTTTTTTATTCCTTATAGATTCACCTCAAACTTTTGCTCTGGAATAGCAAAAGCCTAAGTATGGGGGTATTTGATGAACTGTAAATATGCGTATTTTTATGCACATTAATTTAGTCATTTTCATTTATTTTCGTCATTTTTACTTATTTTTGTTCAATAAAATGTTCCTATTCTTGTAAATTTTCTCCTAACTTGTTTTATTTTGATTTTCAGAAAAATTCCAAAATCTGCCAAAAATTGGGAAGTACACGCCCGTGACACATGGGTCACGCCCGTGACCGAGCCGTGACTGTGCATTTCCCGTGAAATCGGAAAATTTCTGAAGAAAAGGCTTGACACGCCTGGCGACACGCCCGTGTCACCCGACACGGGGCGTGACCCAAGCCCGTGTCCTCTCCTCTCGACGAATTCCACTCGACGATCGTCGAGTGTCGACCCCGACTGTCACGCCCATAGTCACGCCCGTGACCTGGGGCGTGACCCAATTTCAGCTCAACGATTTCGACTCGACACTTTCCGCTCGACATTCGTCGAGTGTCGACCCAACTGTCACGCCCATAGTCACGCCCGTGACATGGGGCGTGACCTTTCCAGCTGGCCCGACAAGACGCTGCCGAGGACATTTGACGCAACCCGCGCCCGGTTCTACCTCCCCGACACGCCCTAGGTCACGCCCGTGACCTGGGGCGTGACTGCTGCGAACTCAGCCCGAAGTCAACTTTGCTGTCCAATCGCCAGCCGCCTTCATGAATAGTACTGTCACGCCCCCATGTCACGCCCGTGACCGAGGGCGTGTACTTAGAAATTTTTTCCTATAAATAGCTCAGTTCTGTAAGGTCCAAGGGTTCAGATTTTTGGGCCAATTTAGTGTATTTTTGTGGGCTGCATCCGTGATTTTCAAGGCTATGTAAGGAGATTTCTCCCTTTTTTATTTCATTTCTTGTTTTGTCTTAGCTTTAACCCTTGTAATAGCTTGTAATAGTTCATAAAATTCAATAAAATGTTAGATTTTCTCTTCTTACTTAGCTTTGGAATGAAACTTGTGCCCACTTTCTTTCCCCTTTTTATCCTTGGTTTTATCCTTGTTCTTCACTTGTTCTTCACTTGTTCTTCATTTATGAAAAGTGTGTGTGTGTGTATGAGTGTAACATGCTTACTTTACTTTTTTTACTTGTTTTCATGCTTAGGTTAGGATTTCCTCTTTACATGCCTTTGATTTTTCAAGTTAGGTTTTGTTTGAAAATGATGAAATGATGAATTAGGTTTTTCTCTTTTTTCTTATCTTCTTCAACATCTTCACTCTTATGAGTGTGTAAAAGAGCTATAGTTTCCTTTCTTTTTTTTACTTAGCTTCATTTTGGAATGAAAACTTTTTTTTCTTCTTTCACTTTTATTTCAACTTTTTTGCTCTTTTATGAAATCCTAGGAATGAAAATGTTGAAATTTTTATTTTCCAAAAACTTTGGTTTTTAATTTGTTTTGAAAAACTTTTGTCTTCTAAAAATTTAAATTTCTTCTTTTTATTTGTTTTTGGCAAAACCTATGCTTGAAATAGTTAAAATTTCAATTTTTAGGTAACTTTGATTTTTCATGAAGTGTGTGTGAGTGTAGGTGTATAATTTTTATGCTTTGATTTAAATTGTGTAGAGTGTGTGAGTGTAGGTGTTAAATTTTCATGCTTTGTTTTAATGCTTTCCTTTTAATGCTTTGATTCAAATTATGTAGAGTGTGTGAGTGTAGGTGTATAATTTTATTTGCTTTCCTGAATTTCATATGGAGTGTGTGTGTTCGTGTGCATTTATTTCCGCCTACTCGTTAAGAGTTAAATGGCGCATCGTTTTCATTTTCAGTCCTACTCGTTCGAGTAGGACTTGTAATTTTTCTTTCTTTATTTTTCCGCCTACTCACTTGAGTTTAAATGGCCGGACTTTATTTCAGTCCTACTCGTTTGAGTAGGACTTGCAATTTTACTTTCTTTATTTTTTCCGCCTACTCACTTGAGTTAAATGGCCGGACTTTTTAGCCCTGTAATCGCATTTATTTTCTCCTACTCGTTTGAGTAGGACTCGCTTTCATTTCAGTCCTACTCGTTTGAGTAGGACTTGCAATTTTCAGCCTTTATTTACCGCCCCCACTCGTTTGAGTGGGACTCGCAAATTTAAATTATGCAAATTTCATTCATGTGTAACTTAGCTTTTGTTTAATTTATAATTTGGAGTGTGCGTGAGTTCTCGTTTAGTTAACTTTTTAGCTCTCTAAATATTGTTATTTTTCTTTTGTCTCTTTCTTATAATCGTTTAGTGTTTAATTTCGAACTCGCGCCTCACTAAATTATAAGCCGTCCCCATACCGATGTGTGGCTAATCGCTATTAGCCTCGGCATCGAAGAGCATTGGGACATTTGAAATGATTTATAATAATTAAAGTTCTTTTTTCATTTTAATTTAAGCACTTAGGGTTTACCCCGGGTTTACGACGCGTAGGACCACATAATCGATGTGTGGGCCCTATTTCCGTAGTCCATATGCTAGCTAGCCGAGAGGCCGTGCATATGGACCGATCACCCCTGGGTAAATAGAGTTGCGTGCACCCCCTCGAGAGAGGACTAGCGTAATTCTACCGGATTGGGTCCCCCACCCAATAGCGGGGTTCTTAGCGTAAAGCGGGCGTTAAGAGGAATCCTTCGTCGGACTAACGTTCGGTCGAATAGTCTTAACGTTCAGGTGAGCAATATTCCTAGAGATAAGTGCGCTCACATTTGTGGAACCTCCACGGCCAAGTTGCCTTATTATTAATTTGAAAACTAAGTCTTTTTATTATTAAAAATTATTTTAGTCTTAATCCGATTCGATGCCGAGCGTTAACCCTTCATCGAATATTTTATAAATCGTTTTTTCGCTCCTTTGCTTTTCCGCCTTTTTATTAAGTAAAAAAAATCCACCTTATTTTCAGTAAAATAATAGTCCTCCCGGAGGAGTAAGAATAGTCAACGCGACCCCGAGAACAATACGACCTCGGTATTCCCCCGAATATCGAGTACTACTTGCGATAGGTGCACTTGCCTACCCGAGCAAGCCCGCGGCGATCGACTCACCGAACCAACCACAGTAAGAGTCTGTTCGCGGGCACATCAGACTTGCACGAGCGGCGACGGAGGCGGCGGAGAGATTTCGCGATATTAGGGTTTCCGCTAGCTCGGCTTCTTTCTGTGTAGGTATTCCGTTCAAAATACCTGTATATAAATACTGTAGAAGTTTTTCAATATGACCGTTTGTGGGACCCACAATAGAAATCCCCAAATCCCGGTCCAGGAATTTAACAGCGGCAGAATCCGGTTCAGGAAATTCCAGAGAAAACGCCAAGGAAAAATCGGCGAGAATCGCAGGCGATTCTCGACGAATCGGCGAGAATCACCAAGTGATTCTCGACGATTCGTCGAGAATCGTTAGTGATTCTCGCCGAATCACTTATTGATTCTCAACGAATTTCACTTTGAATACAAGAGCTGCTAGGCCACTGGTTCGGCGAGAATCACTAGTGATTCTCGCCGAATCTTACTTGGCACCGTTTTGAGGTAGCCAGAAGGAGTCGGCGAGAATCACTAATGATTCTCGTCGATTCGGCGAGAATCACTTGGTGATTCTCGTCGAATTTTCCTTGGACGAATTTTCGTCTTTCACCCAGGAGCTGCTCCTTGATCCATCCATGCTCCTTGTCTTCTCTTGCATATGAGCGGCCCTGTACTTAAAAGTAAGTGCACTCCAATAGAGAGAGTACACGTAGGCCAACACACTGATCTGCTCAACGAGGGATTACGTCGTGCAGACCCGTGTATATTGACCTACTGCACCCTGACATTGGTGTGCACTTAGCGTGGAGGAACTGCAAGCACAACTTGAAAGAGTTTATCAAATACATAGTCGATTGACCTTAGCTTGTCCAGGGGCTTCTTCAAATCAGGTACATTGTGGATACAATACCCAACAATCTCCCCCTATTTGAAGAAGCCTAAACCCTACAAGCTAAGGTGAATAGAGCAAATGGAAATGAAATCCATAAACTTAACATTGAGTGGAGTCATTCATTACCAATACCGATTTCTTGGGAACAAGCTGGAGCCACCTTAGCCTTGACCCCGAGAGGGTAATCTCCCCCTTTTCGGCTTCGGCAAATCGGGGTCTGTAACGTTTGGCCCTTAGCTCCCCCTCAGTTCTTGCAGCTGTACTCACGCTGGAGTTCCCTGCTCCCCCTCAAATCATGCACGAGTCGGGAGCTTCTGTAGTCGTCATTCTTCATAGTTGAGCATCCCCAATTCAGTCTTGAAAAGATTGAACTTGGCCTCGTCTAAGGGCTTTGCGAATATATCAGCAATCTGCTTGTCCGTGGGGACATAACAGAGAGAGATGTCCTTGTTTTCCACGTGCTCCCGAATGAAGTGGTAGCGCACTTCAATATGCTTCGTTCTGCTGTGCGAGACAGGATTGTTGGCAATGGCAATTGCACTGGAGGAGTCGCAGTACATTGGAACTTCCTTGAACTGAAGGTTGTAGTCGGCCAACTGGTTTCTGATCCAAAGGAGTTGTGCGCAACAGTTGCCTGCTGAGATGTACTGAGATTCCGCTGTGGAGGTAGCCACACAGTTCTGCTTCTTGTTGTTCCATGAGATAAGACTTCTTCCGAGGAATTGACACGTCCCGGAAGTGCTTTTCCTGTCATCCCTACTTCCTGCAAAATCAGCATCTGAAAAGCCTATTAGCTCGACATCATTGGTTCTCGGGTACCACAAGCCAAGATTAGGAGTACCTTTAAGGTATCTTAGAATTCGCTTTGCAGCGACATAGTGAGATTCCTTAGTGTTCACCTGATATCTGGCACAGACACATGTGGAGAACATAATATCCGGTCTACTGGCAGTAAGGTAGAGCAGGGATCCAATGATGCTTCTGTATTTAGTTTCATCGAAAGGTTTACCTTTCTCATCCTTGTCCAGAGACATGGTGGATCCCATTGGAGTCCTCATAGAGGTTGCACTCTCCATACCGAACTTCTTAAGGAGTTCATTTGTTAACTTCGTCTGAGAGATGAAGATTCCATCCTCAGACTGTGTCACTTGAAGTCCTAAGAAATACTTGAGCTCTCCCATACTGCTCATTTCAAACTTTCCTTGCATAAGTTTAGAAAACTTTTTGCAAAGATTGTTGTCCGTTGATCCGAATATTATGTCATCGACATAGATTTGCACCAGCAAAATCTTGCCTTTGACTTCCCTGAGAAACAATGTTTTATCTATTTTACCTCTGGAGAACTTGTTCTCAAGAAGAAAACTAGATAAAGTCTCATACCAAGCTTGTGGAGCTTGTTTCAACCCATATAAGGCCTTATTAAGAAAATAAACATGATTGGGATAAGTAGGATCGACAAAACCTGGGGGTTGAGCGACGTATACTTCCTCTTTCAGGTCTCCATTCAGGAATGCCGATTTCACATCCATTTGATAGACTATGAATCCTTTGTGTGAAGCATACACCAGGAACAGCCTGATTGCCTCGAGCCTTGCTACAGGTGCGAAGGTTTGGTCGAAGTCAATCCCTTCCTCCTGTCTGTAACCTTGAGCCACCAGCCTGGCTTTGTTCTTTACGATGACCCCATGTTCATCCAGCTTGTTTCTGAAGATCCACTTTGTGCCGATCACATTCTGCTTGTATGGTCTGAGGACCATCGTCCAAACATTGCATCGTTCGAATTGATGTAGTTCCTCTTGCATGGCCAGAATCCATGCCGCATCCTTGTTCGCCTCGTCGAACTTCTTTGGCTCTACCTGTGACAGGAAGCTAAGATGCAATACTTCATTAATTGTACCTCTTCGAGTTCTGACGCCGACACGAGGATCCCCGATGATCTGATCTCTAGGATGATCCCTCACGTGCCGGAGCTCTAGAAGTCTGGCGTCTGGTGCTTCGACTGCATCTTGGGCTTCTCTTTCTTCCAAGAGATTTATTTCATCTTGATCTTCAACATTTTCAGATGACGTGGAGGTGGACACTTTGACGTACTTAGGAGTGTCATCTTTAGCAGGCTCATCCAGACTCAGCTGTTTCAATCGTGCACCTGCATCTTCAAGAATACCACTGGAAGAGTTGCTGTGAAGCAAACTTCCTTCATCAAATACAACATTTATTGATTTTTCTACCACTAGGGTTTTCTTATTGAAGACCCTATATGCCCGACTATGGGAACTATAGCCCATGAATATGCCTTCGAAGCATTTTTCACCGAATTTAGTACGCGGGTACTTCCCATTATTTAGTACATAGCATCTGCAACCAAAAATCCTTAAGTAGGACATGGTTGGTTTCCTGCCTTTCAGTAGCTCGTAGGGCGTCTTACGATGATGCTTGTTGATCAATGCTCGGTTTTGTGCATGACAAGCTGTATTGACAGCCTCTGCCCAGAAGTATTCCGGGAGAGAAGCGTCTTTCAACATTGTCGTGCAGGATTCAATGAGAGTTCTATTTCTCCTCTCCACAACCCCATTTTGCTGAGGAGTGCGTGGGGAGGAAAACTCATGAAAGATACATTGTTCTTCACAGAATTCTGTCATAGCACCAGATTCGAATTCTGTTCCATGGTCACATCTGATTTTGACCACGGAGCAGTTAAATTCGTTCTGAACCTGCTTGACAAAATTAGTGAAGATGTCAAAAGTATCTGACTTTCGTTTCAAAAAGAACACCCATGTAAACCGAGAGTGATCATCAACTATCACTAGCGTATATGACTTGCCTCCCAAGCTATGAACTTGCATTGGACCAAACAAGTCCATGTGTAACAGGTAAAGACATCGGGAAGAGTCTTTGTCTGCAATGCTCTTAAAGGTAGCCTGAGTCTGTTTGCCCATCTGGCATGTAGGACAGGGGCTATCTTTGATGCACTTGATACTGGGAGCAACTCTTACTAAGTTCTTAGAAAATAGCATACCAATTGTCTTGTAATTAATATGTGCCAATCTCTTGTGCCATTGTTCACAAAGAGATGCACTGCCGGTTGCCACAAGGCATACGGAGGTAGATGAATCTATACTGAGAAAATCTAAGCAAAAGATATTTCTGCTCCTAATGCCTGATAATACCGTCTCAGAAGAGGTACGTGAAATTATCAGACATTTATCCTTGCAGAACTTAACGTCATAACCTTTGTCACATAACTGACTTACGCTGATCAGGTTATGGTTTAACCCTTCAACATAAGCCACGTCGGTGATAGATGTTATACCGTTGGAAATCATACCGTAACCCCTGGTGACTCCTCGATCTGACCCTCCGAAGATGACTTTGGGTCCATTCTCGACTGGAGTGTAATCACGCAGCAAGCTTCTTGTCCCAGTCATATGCCGGGAGCATCCACTGTCCAAATACCAGATCGGCGTTTTGGTGGCCTTTGGACATTCCTGGAAAACAAAATTAATTTGCCTTAGGAACCCAATCGAACTTGGGTCCTAGATTCCTGGTTAGCACACTCCCCCTCGAAAGGTTAACCCTACGAGTGGTCGGCCTCTCATTGCTAACATGGGGAGTCTCGTAGTACCTTGGATTAAACCAACAATCCACGGCAAAGTGACCGACTTTGCCACAACACCAACAGTCGAACCTGTTGTATCTCTTCCGAGGCTCCTGCCTTACCCTGGGAACAGCGGGTACAGCTGGGGCCTTGGATCTGGAGGTGGAGGCCTCATGGTGACGGCAGTCACATGACTTTGTCACCTTCTGTATAACAGGCTTGACTTTTGATGCCTGCTTTCCATTATGGCCTCTAGAGAACGGACCATAATTTTCCATGTGGATTTCCTCATAAGGTGCCTTGAAGGCACTCTCACCGAAGTTCCGGGGAAAGTTCCAACCGTCATACCGGCTCTTTGGCTTTGCAATCGAGGGCCGGAAATGATGCCCAAAAGTTGACTCAAAGTCATGTTGGCTGCAAGGAAAGCTGGGCTTCTTAAACGCAACAGGGCTAAGAGGAGCCTTGCCCTTTTTATCAGCAGAGGCCTTCTTGGCGGCCTTATTCTTCCTCTGGTTCCTGTTTCTCCTGGAAGAGGAACCAGATACCCCTACATGCCCCAAGCCAGCTCCTTTGGCCTGAGCAGAGAAGGTATCAACGATTGGAAGAACTGTTTTTGGCATGGAGAAGCTATTGACGATCTTCTTTTCTGCCGCAAGTAGTTCTTCCAACTTGTCGACTTCCTCCTACTTTAGATCAAGGAGCTTCAAAGACTCTGAATGCTTTGAAGTCAGGTCAAGGTGTTCCTGTCGGAGAGAGATCAAACTAGTGACCTCTTCCCTTAGGGAAACACACTCGCCCTTAAGGAATTTTACTTCCTTTTTCTCAGCCTTCAGTCTCTTTTGGCACTCCTCGAAGGTGTTGAGCAGAAGCTCATACATCTCGAGGAGCTCAGCTTCGCGGGCCGAAAGGCTATCCTCAGGTTCATCGTCCTGAGACTCAGGATCAGAGTCAGAGTCAGAGAGAGGGGTGTGAGTTTTTACCTTCCCAGTAAATGGGGGGCATTCTCCTTCTGAGTCGGAGCGACCCACCAGCCCGAAGTAGGCTTCCTCATCATCACTGGAGTCTGAGGAATCAGACTCACTTAGTGTCTTTGGTCTTCTGGCGATGTAGCTCTGCTCCTTCTTCTTATCTCTGGAGGATTTGAGCTCCTCACCATTCCCCTTTTCTCTTTTGTTTTGATAGCAGTCGGCCACGACGTGTCCTGGCTTATTGCATCCAAAGCAAATAATGTCAGAAGAACGATGTTTGTTAGGTTTAGATGCATACCTGTCAGAAGAGTAGTTTTTCTTCTGATGTCCGGAGGAGGAGCCGTCTCTCTTCCTTTGATTCCTCATCTTGAGGAACTTCTTGAACTCTCGTGTGATGAGGGAGAAATCCTCCTCCGACAGTTCAGAGCTGGAGGAGCATGGATCGGAGTCTTCCTCCTCATCCTTTTTCCTGGCACGGTACGACACTGTGCACTTGCCTTTTCTGGAGTGACTGGCTTTTAGAGCCACAGTCTTTTCTTTTGCGGCAGCCTTTTCTGCTTCTTCCTCAGCTTTCCTGGTGTTCAGCTGAAGCTCATAGGACATCAGCTTCCCAAACAGAATTTGTGGATCAGTTTCTACCAGTCTGCCAAATTCTCTGATGGCACAGATCTTAGTGTCCCATTCCTTAGTAAGGGACCTAAGGAATTTGTCATTGAGTTCACCATTAGTGAACACTCTTCCGTACCCCTTGAGGGCGTTGACAATCTTTAGGAAGTTCTCGTAGGTGACCCCGATTTCTTCCTTCGGCCCTTGTCTGAAGGCCTCATACTTCTGGTTCAGGAGGGATCTCCGATCATCCCTCACTTCATCTGTGCCTTTCATTAGAATGATCAGGCACTGCCAGATCTCCTGAGCTGTCCTGCAGTTGCTGAAGTTCTGCATCATCGAGTCATCAACTGCGCTGACCAGTATGTTTCTTGCCTTCATGTCAAGGCCCACTAGGACCATCTCATCCTTGTCCATTTCAGAGAGTGTCTTCGGCACTTTCTTGGTGGGATCAATGGTGGAGGCCTTAGTGGGGACATAAGGTCCCTCCAGCACGATCATGAAAAGTCGAGGATCCACTGCTTCCATGTAGAATCTGATCCTTTCCTTCCAGATAGGAA
Source organism: Platanthera guangdongensis (assembly GCA_039583875.1). Classification (NCBI taxonomy): domain Eukaryota; kingdom Viridiplantae; phylum Streptophyta; class Magnoliopsida; order Asparagales; family Orchidaceae; genus Platanthera; species Platanthera guangdongensis. The sequence goes on along the minus strand of CM077153.1, from coordinate 172,021,542 downwards.
AGTTGAGTCTGTTGCACACTGGGATCTTGCCGGAGTACTTGAGCCCGTCCATAGTAGATGTATGTCTCCTTGTTGACACTAGTGGCAGGATTCAACTCAAGGTGTTAACCTTTTTGCTGAGTAACCTCCCTCTAATACCACTTGAAAGTCCACCTAGTGTCAACTATGTGCACCTATGGGGGGGGGAATAGGTGACGAGTAGTGCTTTTGCGGAATTTACGAGAGTACCTGCACAATACAAATAAAGAGCACAGCACACAGAAAACACAGGAAATTTATAGTGGTTCCCCGACTTGGGTACATCCACTTTCCCCCTTCGACCTATCTCCCCAACAAGGGACGACTCGGTCACTTCTCCAACGGGATTGAAATCCAATCCCTGCACTAACGGAAGGAGCCCTTCCACTCGTGAGAGTCAACACTCCCACAAAACGGGTTGCACCCAACCCTTACAACACGGAACAAAAGTTCCTCTACAACAAAATTAAATATAGAGTGTACACGTGATACAAACTTCTTTTGGAGACGACGGTGTTCCTCTTTGTTCGACGACGTGTTCTTGAAGTCGATGAAGAGTCTACGACCTTGGTCTCTCTTGGAGAGGATCTCCCGGAACCGGCGGCGGCAATCCTAGCGGCGGCTTGGTTCGGAACCGGCGGCAACGAAGAAGCGCTGCTGCAGTACTTTGAGATCCAAACTTCGTTGCGAAGCAAATTAGGTCTACCAACGGTCACTCTAGGATCGGTCGTCTCGATCGATTCAGACGGGGGAGTTTTTCCCGGTCAACGAATCGAGAGACAAGAGATCTCTGGATAGACACGTGAGACACTAGCTTTGTTAGGCTTCTGTCGCCGTAGATCGGGAAGAAGAACGATCAGCAGCGGCGACGGACTTGCGTGAGCGGCGACGGAGGCGGCGGAGAGATTTCGCGATATTAGGGTTTCCGCTAGCTCGGCTTCTTTCTGTGTAGGTATTCCGTTCAAAATACCTGTATATAAATACTGTAGAAGTTTTCCAATATGACCGTTTGTGGGACCCACAATAGAAATCCCCAAATCCCGGTCTAGGAATTTAACAGCGGCAGAATCCGGTTCAGGAAATTCCAGAGAAAACGCCAAGGAAAAATCGGCGAGAATCGCAGGCGATTCTCGACGAATCGGCGAGAATCACCAAGTGATTCTCGACGATTCGTCGAGAATCGTTAGTGATTCTCGCCGAATCACTTATTGATTCTCAACGAATTTCACTTTGAATACAAGAGCTGCTAGGCCACTGGTTCGGCGAGAATCACTAGTGATTCTCGCCGAATCTTACTTGGCACCGTTTTGAGGTAGCCAGAAGGAGTCGGCGAGAATCACTAATGATTCTCGTCGATTCGGCGAGAATCATTAGTGATTCTCGCCGAATCGGCGAGAATCACTTGGTGATTCTCGTCGAATTTGCCTTGGACGAATTTTCGTCTTTCACCCAGGAGCTGCTCCTTGATCCATCCATGCTCCTTGTCTTCTCTTGCATATCAGCGGCCCTGTACTTGAAAGTAAGTGCACTCCAATAGAGAGAGTACACGTAGGCCAACACACTGATCTGCTCAACGAGGGATTACGTCGTGCAGACCCGTGTATATTGACCTACTGCACCCTGACATTGGTGTGCACTTAGCGTGGAGGAACTGCAAGCACAACTTGAAAGAGTTTATCAAATACATAGTCTATTGACCTTAGCTTGTCCAGGGGCTTCTTCAAATCAGGTACATTGTGGATACAATACCCAACACCCCCCCCCCCCACACACACATTATCTCTTGGTAATTAGAAAACAGCTTCGGCCAGGACATTTCTGAATCCAGCAAAACACTTGGTCGCACACCTAAAATTGGAGTCCAGCAATCCCGCCACCATCGAAGGTAGGGAATCAACATTAATGAAAGTCGGCCATTTACTGAGCGGCAAAAGTCCCAATCCAATTGTCATCCATGGTTGAAATACATGCACCATTACCCACCATTCACATAGTTTGATTGTCCAAAATCTCGCGGCCCTGGCAAATACACTTCCAAATTTTTGATTGGTTTCGGTTAGGTTGAAATCTGGCGTGTCCAGAATATTTGCGGGCAAATGTTCGAGCAAAGAGGTTGTCTTCACCTCTAACAACACGGGAAACAACTTTCGCGGTTAATACACGTCGCCAAATCTATAAATTTAAGAAGCCCAGCCCACCCCGGTCCTTTGGGAGGCAGATTTCACTCCATTTCGCATAGTGAATCGAATGATTATGTTGCGACCCACTCCAAAAGAAGGATGACAGAAGGCTGTTTATTTTTATTTATAATGGATATCGGCATAGGAGTGTTGGCGAGAGCATGTAGAGGAAGCGCCGAGAGCACGCTTTGTATAAGAGTCGCTCTACCCGTTAGAGATAGATGGTGAAGGCCCAATGATCTTATTTTGCTAGAGATGTTGTCCAGTAGATAATCATAATCAGTAGTCCGAACCTTGCCTGGCCGCAAGGAAATGCCAAGATAGCAAATGGCATTGGCAGATCTATGTCTGAGAAGTTGGAGGATAACTTGTTTTGAAGTCCTTGTGACTTTAGGCCTAAAAATGATATTTGATTTCTAAGAATTTACAGCCTCACCTGAAAGAGCACAATAATGGCCCAAAATATTCACGAGCTCGGTCGCCGTTCTAGGAGTTGCCGAACCAAATAGGAGCATGTCGTCCGCAAATAAAAGATGAGAAATTTTTGGAGTGGAGAGGTTGATTTTTATACTAATTCCTGGATGGGTGCTTTCCTTAATCAATAAGGATAGGAACTCTGAGCATAAAATGAATAGATATGGAGAGAGGAGACAGCCTTGGCGCAGCCCGGAAGTAGCATGTATCCACTTAGATTTTGAACCATTTATAAGGAGACCAAATCTTGGGTTGGTGATGCACTCCATAACCAGGTTGATCCAACCAGTGGGGAAGTTGAATGCCATCATTGCGGGCTTTATAAAGCTCCATTGCATCCGATCGAAGGCCTTTTCCATATCAATCTTCATGGCCATATAGTCGGCGCTGCTCTCGGTCGTATGAAGGCGGTGGATAAGCTCCTGAGCGAGCATGCAGTTGTCTGACATTAACCTCCCCGGAACAAAGGTTGTTTGCTCCTCCGAGATCAAACTCCAGAGAAGGGGCTTCAAACGATTTGCAAGGATTTTTGTGGCAACTTTGTAGATTGTTGAGCATAAACTAATTGGATGGAAGTTATCCAGTGAACTCTGGCTGCTGCATTTTGGAATCAGAACCATCAGGGTGTCTTTCCATTTTTCATCCATACGGCACGTGGCTGCAATTAGATCAAACATTGTAAAGTTCCAAAAATCTATAAAGAAGGAATGTGTTACCAACAGTTGTTGTTCTAGGAACATGACTGGAACAAGGAGCAACTTAAAGGAATTTATTCTAGTAAAAGGTAGACTCAAAGTCATCTTTGGTGGTTCAGATAGAGGTGTAACCAAGGGATATGGTAAGATCACCAATAGCATAGTCATCATCACCAAGGTTGCTTATGTTGAAGGGTTGTAACACAACCATATAAGCATAAGCCAGCTCTCTGACTTGGCTATGTTATTGTCTTCCACAAGGATGAGTGCCTAATTAGGAGGTCAATTGACCAAGAGGTCATCTTGACAGGCACTAGGAGTGGGAACGTTTATTTCTTAAACTTTTTTATGTCTATATACAGATTCTCCTGTCTGTCTAGTGGAAAATGAGAAAGTCTCCTACTATGCCCAGTGGCTCAAGAGACTAGCCTATTTGAATTACAAGACTATTGGAAAGCTCTTTAGTCAAGAGCTAGTTAGGAATGGTACCAATATGAAGTGCTCCAAAGAAGGCATTTTCTCTGCTTGCCAAAAGGGCAAGTAGACTAAAGCGTCCTTCAAGCGCATTGGGGCCAAAGATTTTGTGAGGTTCCTATACCCCCTGCATATGGACTTGTTTGGTCCTATGCCAGTTCATAGTCTTGGTAGGAAGGTCTACACCCTTGTGGTGGTTGATGACTTTTCCAAGTTTGCTTGGGTATTCTCCCTAAAGAGAAAAAAAAATGAAACCCTTGATATCTTCACTAAGTTTGTCAAGCAAATTCAAAATGAGTTAAACAGCTCTATGGCCAAAATCAGAAATGACCATAAGACTAAATTCCAATCTGATAGCATGACAAGTTTCTGTGAATAACATGGGATTCTTCAAGATTGCTCTTCACCTAGAATACCCCCAGCAAAATGGGATTGTTGAGAGGAAAAATAGGACCCTCATAGAGGTTGGAAGAATATTGTTTAGTGATACAACTCTCCTAGAATATTTCTAGGCTGAGACAGTAAATACTACATATCATGTCCTTAATAGGGCCCCTATCACCAAAAGCCATAAGAAGACACCCTATGAGATCTGGAAAGGCAGAAAACCAAACCTGAGCTATCTCAGAATCTTTAGTAGTAAGTGATATGTGCTTCATAATGAAAATTCCTATGTGACTAAGTTTGCTGCCAAATCCTTTGATGGAATATTTATTGGGTACATCAATCATAGCAAAGTTTATAGGATCTATAACTTGAAAATCCAAGTTGTAGAAGAATCAGTTCATATAGTCTTTGATGAGTCTAATATGATTAATAGGGAGCTACCAAGCTTCTATTATAGTACTGCAGGTACAAAACAGCTGATGGACATACTAACAATCAAGGAAGCATCTCCAATTATACAGGATGAAGTGGATACTCCAGAAGATCTACCAGATAGACTGGGAGTGGATGAAGATCAACAAGAGGTTGCACCTGTTGTTGAAAGAAGATTGCTAGCTACAGTCAGACACATAAGAGATCATCCAACTTAGCAGATAATTAGCGAGGCAAGCCAAGGAGTAACAAAAAGGAGCTGAAGTCAGAATACTGCCATGTACTCAATCTTTCTATCCTAAGTGGAGCCCAAGAAGTTTGAAGTAGCAAACATAGACCACCATTGGATTGGAGCTATGTAGGCGGAACTAAACAAGTTCAAGAGGTGCAAGGTCTAAAATCTGGTTCCTAGGCCACAAGGACATAATTTCATTGGAGTCATGTGGATCTACAGAAACAAGCTTGATGAAAATGGCATTATAATCAAGAATAAAGCCAAACTAGTGGCTAAGGGGTACATGCAAGAAGAAGGCATTGACTTTGATCAAAACTTTGCCCCTGTAGCAAGATTGGAGGCCATCAGACTGTACTTTGCATATGTTGCACACAAGGGATTCAGGGTCTAGCAGATGGATGTGAAGTCAGCCTTCCTGAATGGTGACTTAAAAGAAGAAGTCTATGTTGATCAGCCTCCAGATTTTGTTGTTCCTAACTCACCTGATTATGTTTATACACTTAGGAAATCTCTATATGGACTCAAGCAAGCCCCTAGAGCATGGTATTAAACTTTGTCTAGCTTCCTCATTGAGAGTAAATTCTCAAGAGAAAAGATAGACAATACCCTATTCCTAAGAGAATCTAAGGGTAAGATTATCCTAGTTCAGATCTATGTAGATGACATCATCTTTGGATCTACTGATGTCAACCTCTGCAAAAAGTTTGCTAAACTTATGCAGGGGAAGTTTGAGATAAGCAGCATATGTGAACTTAAGTTCTTCTTGGGCCTCCAAGTAAGATAGATTGATGATGCCTTGTCCATATCCTAGTCTAAGTTCACTAGGGAGTTGATAAAAAAAATTGGCATGGAGAACTCCTCCACCATAAAAACTCTCATGGGCTCAAGTATGCCTGTAGGAAAAGATGAGGCAGGGAAACCTGTTGATGAAACTTTGTATAGAGGGATAATTGGCTCCCTTCTATATTTGACTGCAAGTAGGTCAAACATCATGTATGCTACATGTGTTTGTGCTAGGTATCAGGCTATCCCTAAATAATATCACTAGTCTGCAGTTAAGAGAATCTTGAGGTATCTTAAGGGCACTCCAGATCTTGGACTATGGTACCCTAGGAATGGGGAGTTTGAACTAACAGACAATTCAGATGCAGATTTTGCAGGCTACAAAGAATATAGGAAGATCACATATGGCATTTGTCAATTTTTAGGAGGGAGCCTGGTATCTTGGAGCTGCAAGAAATAAACTAGTGTTGCAATATCAACTGCAGAGTCAGATTACATGTCAGCAGGTAGTTGTTGTCCTCAGTTGTCGTGGATCCAACACTATCTTCAAGACTACAACCTCCAGATAAGTAGAAATCCTCTATTTTGTGATTCTACTAGTATAATCTCAATTGATAGGAATCCTGTCTCCTATATCAGGACTAAGCACAAATAGATTAGATATCATTTCATTAGGGATCATGTGGAATGTGAAGACATCAACCTTGAGTTTGTTCCAATAGACAAGCAATTGGCTGACATATTCACTAACCCACTAAATGAAGCTAAGTTTAACACCTTCAAATTTTTGTTGGGTATGTTAAACATAGTATAGCTTCAGTTGCTCCTCATCTGTTTGCAAGCTATTTGGTATTCTATAGATGGAGTAGTTCTTTAAAGAAATGAAGGTTCTCTAATTGAGGGGGAGCATGTCCAGCACAACTCCAATAATTCTATTCTGTCTAATTGAGGGGGAGCAGATGATAGGATTATTAGATGATCAAAAGAATCCTAGCAGATATTTGCTGAAGTCAAAAAGGGGGAGGAAAAGATGATTAGATTAATGATAGCAGTAGAAATTCAGGGGAAGCAGGTGCAATAATGTTCCACTCTGCAGGCTGGTAACTGTGGTAACTATTGTTCACGTCTCAATTTCATAGTTTTTATGTTTATTGCTGCATGTTTCTGTGAATTTCATTGACTCACTTGCTTAAGAGTTTTAACTTTCTCAAATATGAGGAGATTGTTGGGTCCATTGCCCATAATGTCATAGATTTGAGGAAGTCAATCTTGTCAATGACATATATATATATCAGTAGATGATAGTGATAGGATAGATAGCTTTTGTGGCTAAGTTAGGAAAACTCTTATCTAAGATTTGGTTTGAGAAAATTGACTAAGTCCAATTCCCTCGAACTAAGTTCAGAGTTCGTAGAGCTGAGCAAATCATTCATTGAACTAAGCTCAAATTTTGAGAAATTTGGCCTAGTTAAAATTCATCGAACTGAGCTCAAAGTTCATCGAGCTGATCTCACTGTTGGTATCGCTCAATTCTGCATTCGTCGAACTCAATTCAGAGTTGTGTAAGGCTGGCTGAGACAGTCAATGCCTACAGTGTAAAAGGCAGAAATGTTGTAACATCCCTCAAACAACTAGACTCCTAGGAGTGGTTTTGTCATGACTAGGTCATGACAAAACCCTAGGAAGCCCAAGAAGGCCAAGTGAACCTAGGAATGTAGGTGAGACCACTATGGTCTGTAAATAGTAGATTTCTGAACCCTAGTTTAAGATGATCATGGGGCTTCACCACGACTTCAAGACCCCACCATGGTCTCACCAATACATTGTAAGGTCCATTAGTGCCCCAAGGGTCCATTGGAGTCGACCCAGGGTGGTCAAGTTGACCTAGAACCACTCTAGGCCTAAATTGGGCAAGGTGCCCTAACTAATGACAGTATGCCCTAGTAAGCCCAACTAACCCTACAAGGGTCTTCCTAGCCCTAACGTGGGCCAATGGGTCACTAAGGACCCATGGAGGGCAGTCAAAGTGGTTAAGTTGACCAAAGTCAACTCTAACCCTAAATGGGTCAAACTGAACTACATAGGGTCAACTGACCTTCCCTTAGCCAAGTGGATACCCCCTCATGCCCTCCTAACCCTAAAGTGAGGTCAATGGGTCACCTAGGACCCATTGGGGACAACTTAATAGCCTAAGTTGACCCAAGTCAACCTTAGCCATAAAAAGGTCAAAGTGCCCTAAGGGGCAAGTGACCTATAGTGGGCAAGTGACATACAGTGTGCAAGTTGACCCTACCCAAGTACTTCTATACCTTAAGGGATGCCCATGGGTCACCAAGGACACATTGGGGTCAGCCCTAGTGGCTAATTTGACCACAGTCAACCCTTGGGTCAAAGTGGTCAAACAAGCCTAAATGGCTAACTCAAGCCCAATCCAAGTGGGCTAGGCCTAGGCAAGTGTGGCCCATTGTTCTAGGAGGAGATGAGGTACATTTTGGGCCCACCAAATTCAGAAATGGGTGACTAGGAGAGAGAAAGAGGGAGTTCCCAAATTTGAAGAAGAGAGAAGGTTAAGCTTAATGACCATCATGGCCATGGAGGCCCCATAACTCTCCCCCTTTTGATGGGGCTTTAACTCCTTGGAGGCAGGGAATGAGTTTTAAGGTGGTGGCCGGCCAGTGGGGTGGCTTAAGCTTAATGGGGAGTTTTAAGGTGGCTTAAACTCATTCCCTGCCTCCAAGGAGTTCTAAGGTGGTGTAACTCCAAGTGGGAAGGAGAAGGTTAAGCTTAATGACCATTATGGCCATTCATGGCCATTGGAGTTACACCCTTCCCCTTCCCAAACTGAGAGTCTTTAAAGCATCACCAGGCAGAGGGGAGGAGGTTACAACCTTTACCTGGAGGATTCAAGGCGTTTGACAGTGCTATTGCGGAAACCCAATCGCCGCCGCCACCGCCATGGCAACCCGGAGATCAGCTCGCCTCTAGCCCCCCCCCCCAACAGGTCCTCCCCTTCTCCTTTTTCCATGGGTAGATCGTAGGAATAATTAGGGTCAAGGTTCGGGCTCAATTGAGCTCGATCAAAGGATCGATTTTCCTGGTTTTTGGAGAAAATTGAGATTGACGGGATCGCCGGAAAAGGGCCCCCCGACGTATAACACCTCTTATCAGTCGCATAGCATATAGCAGTAGGTCTGGCCGAGGCCCGACGCCATATGCCACAGACAGACCGGATGGTTACTCAATGGAATACCGTCCAACTAATAAGCAACGTCCTACACAGAGTCATTCTAGCAGACACAATTATTAAAAGTTGCAAATTAAACAACCCAGCCACAAGTATGAATGTCCACTACAAAACCCAATAGGAATGAAGTACAATACACAAGTACAATGGCCTTAAGGCCTTACAATTGTTTTTTTCAAATAAAAGGTGTCTTCCATACCATGGCACGCAGGCCGGTCACACATAAATAAACAAGTAAACACTCAAAATTGGGCCTTCGAGGGCCGGCTCAGTAACTTGGGCTTTAGCCCGCTATTTACCGCTCGGCTCCGCAGCACCTGCAAGCAACAATCCACCGCACGGTGGCAAACAAAAGCAACGGTCAGCTATGCTGACCAAATTATAACGATCCCTCCCCAAAACTCGGGGCGGTGATGCTCCTTTACCTGTACTTTGTTAGAATAACCAAGCAGTATAGATAAACACTTCATCACAGGCGTGGGCACGCACAACCACACACCCCGTGCTCTCAGGGTACATTCTCGGTGAACCGGTCAACGTCACGTCAATTCAAGCCATAGACGTCTCGGTCTCACCACCGCCGCTAGGACATCCAATCTTACGAGAATTTTGTCTTTTCGCCATTGGTCACGTCATTTTAAGCCATAGACCGCCTAAGACCCTCCATCTATGCCAACGGCTCCTACCGAACCATATAGAGCGGGTACGGTTCTGCTAACCCGTTACTCGCATCACAATGACAATTTAAGCCATATGCGCGGGTCAAACTTTCCCGAGTTCCAATCCGATACACATTTTACATAACCCAGTTATGTACAAGTTGGCTCCCAGGCCACCATACTGGCAGAATTATGTTTCTGCCCAGTTTTTCGGGAGCACCTTGGAGTTAATCCCCAAGGCTCCCTGTTGCAATCTATCGCGTAGAAAACCCGAAAAACAAACATCCGCACGAAGTCTTCTCCCGCCACTCATGCAATGCAACATTACCGATCCAGACCAACTTGTCCAGGTAGGATTCACACATCATGCTTATATCCGTTCTCGATTATAAACTCTACATGTACACAACGGGGACTATTCATGTCTACCCGAAGGAATGCCTCAACTCACCGCAAAATCGCAAGAGCGGGCTTCCTATGCAATGAAAAAGAGGACTTCACATGTCCTAGAATGAGAATCATTACCCTAGCATCTTTCCTTGGCGGCATGGAAATGTATGCAGATGAAAAGCACCGCAATCTCATTGCCTCCGTAGATCCGAAGTCAGCTCGCAATTTGGAGCTCCGAAGCTCCGGCGATGACCGGATCTAGCCTCCTTCATCTTCCTTGCTCTCCCCTCTCTCTAAATATTTAGAAAGAAATTGGTATGATGAAATGAAGTATTTTAACCCCTAAACCTGGTTATATCCCATTAGGAATAACCCCCAGCTGTCGGATCCCAAAGTAAGGAAACGAACGGCCAAGATTCGCCATTGAAATCCAAAATCTGGGCCGAACATGGCCTGTGATACGCCTATGTCCAGGGCCGTGTTCCCCATTCTCCGTCGAAATCGACGCATCTTGAAAAGAACACGGGCACCCGACACGCCCGTGTCATCCAGAACATGGCTATGTACTATGTCATGTTACTCCATCGACACAGGACCAACACCAACCCGAGAAGCACACGGGTCTTGGACACGCCCGTGTCCCAATTGACACGCTCGTGTCTACCTGACATGGCCCATGTACCGACCCCATGTAACACCCATGCCACAGCCTGACTTCAACTCGAGAAGGACATAGCCTGTTACACGCCCGTGTCACACGCCGTGTTCGCTGCTCGATGATCGTCGACTCCAAAATTCGTCGACCTCTCGACCAGATCATCGACCAAAGCACTACATGCCCTGGGACATGCCCGTGTCCCAGGCCGTGTGCCCCCTGCCAAATTCCAAACTTGGCTCAAAATGCCTCCCATCACTCTTTTGAGTTTCGGGGCATTACATGGTGGCTGTGCCGCCGTGTGGTGACAGCCACCACCTCAACGGAGGTGGTGGTGGCGGTGGCCGGCCAGGGAGGTGGCTGGATGGCCTGCGGCAGCGTTTGGAAATAGCTCCAGGCATGTTGAATTGGGACCGTCAGCTGGAGGTTGAAGACAACCGTCCGCCGCCCGATCTGCGTCAAGATTCCCGTTGGCAATGATTTAAACTATAGGATATAATTATTTTGATTATTTCAATTCTATCACACTTTTGCTATTTAAAGTTTTAAATTATGAAAAATAGTAAAATGCTCTTTATGAGAAAATGGTCAACAGATGATTTGTAGCCCTGTGGGTGTACGTTAATTCAAAATTGGTTTGAACTAATTTGGTTGCTTAGTGTGACCAGGGCACTCATTTTGGTGGGGTCTATACCTAGGGCTAGGTAGAAACTAAAATGGGTGCCCACCCTTCATCTCTAGTCCAAAAGACTTAAAATTTGGACATTGAGTCACCCTAGACCATATCTAGGTCCTTCCCGAAAATGGGAATTTTTGGGGATAATATTTATATAGTTTTGGAAATTATTTAATTTTTCTAGGGTAATTTAATTTAGGGACCAAATGACATCCAAACTCACCCAAATTTTGGTGATTGGTGCTTGGTGTCATTATAAAGCTCTGGTTTAAATTACATCTCATTCAGAGGTTGTTTAAATTGATATCATGCAAACACTAGCCTTGCCATAATAAGGGTATTTTGGTCAAAAAGTGCACTTTGGGTTTTGAGTGACCAAATCACCTCAGTAGAGGTTAACATTCGGGCCACTGACTTGGCATAGCTTTTAACACCTCCTCATGTAATATGGGGTGGATTGGAATATATTTGAGTTAGGAACTAAGACCTAACAATAAGGATAGGCTTTTGTGTCTTGTGAAGGGCATGGGGTGAAAAGACCTTGTATGCACTTGTAATTTGGTAGGGAGGGTACTAGGTTATCTAAAGCCCTCTGGTAAAAATCTTACGGGAATTGGGAAATGGTAGGCACCACAAACCCTAACCCTAGTTAGGGCACAAACATTGTAGTGCTAGAATAGCTTAGTACAACTCCTTGAACAATAATGAAATTTGGGTATTGTGGTTTTAGTAGTAGAATGAATCTTTGGTAATTTAATTGAGAATTTTGGGACATTAATTCTGGTACTTCCTATATAAATGCATGAGTTAGACCTAATTATTTATCTAGATATTATGATCTCACTGCCCATTAGAAGGTCATGAAAATTTGGCAGAGGGAGTTTTAGACCATATTGCTTATGTGAGAAATTTATTAGAATTTTTAAATACATATTTGCAGTACTTATTTCACAAGTTTATTAACTTGGAAAATTGTTCAATAAATTGCTTAGAGCTCATTACTTGTTAATAAATTATGAATCTTGACCTAGAGCATTTATTTGTCCTTACAATCATTCTTGAATTTTGTCAGAATTTTTGGAAATATTTTTGCTGCACTTGCCTCTTAATATTAATAAAAAAGATTATATTCAAATATTAGAATTAGAGGCTAAACCTTGCTAAAAAATTAGGAGGCTTCGGATTTTATGTTAAAAAGATATATTGAATCTATCATAAATTTTCTGGAACATTTGCTTGTATGAAATTGGTACTTCATGTTCAACATGGGGTTTTTGGATTACTAGATGAATTAAATAAATTACCAGAGAAATTAGGAAAATTATGAAATTCTGGATTTAGGCTAAAAAGGTCATGACAGCCCTACATTAGTTATTATAAGGGTACTGGATGAATATTTTAAGTACCTCACATTTTACACTTCATATAGCTTAGGTTGGTATACATTTAGTAAAACTGCAGAAATTTGTGTCGGATTATGAATTTGTGCACATGAATTGGGGTTAGAGATTCTGCTATTTGGATAAATAAAAATGAGTTCATCATTGGAAGATAGGATGAGTAGAGTGTTGGATTGGCTGGTGTTGAGTGGTGCTCGGGATCGACGAAAGATCGTCCTTTCCGTGGGGAGGAAGCGTCAAATATTCTAGGGTTAGATCCAGTACAACAAGTAAGGGTTTGGGAAATTTGATATCAACCAATAATAGTAAGTGCCTTGCGAAAGGGAGCTTTGGGAGTAATCCCATCGTAGTTCCTAGTGCCTTCGAGAGCCCTTCACGGGGTATACTTTGGGAGTCCTGGGCTAACCTAAGCTGTAGGTAAAACTAAATTTCAAGAGTAACTAGTGTAACTAGGGGTTCACTCTCATTCACCTCAATGTATCAGAATGTTAGGTTAGGTCACTCGGGCAGTAGGCTCGGTGGATTTGGTGATGGGCAGGTTGGGCCGTGTAACACCCCCTATCCGTCGCATAGCATATAGCAGTAAGTCCGGCCGGGGCCCGACGCCATATACCATAGACAGACCGGGTGGTTACTCATGGAAACCATCCAACCAATCAACGTACTATACAGAGCATTCTAGCGGAAGCAGTTTATAAAAGTTGCATAAAAGAACCCAACACTAAAGCATGAATGTCCACTAAACCAAAATAGGAATGTATTACAAATACAACCATTAGCCTTAAGGCCTTACAAAATGTTTCACTTGATATTACATGATTTACAAACCACGGCACGCAGGCCGGTCATACATGAATAAAATAGTAAACACTTCCAAATAGGCATTCGATGGCCGGCTTCGCACTTGGGCTTTAGCCCGCTATTGACCGCTAGGTCCAGCAGCACCTGCAAATAATAAACCACCGCACGGTGGCAAAACAAGGCAACGGTCAGCAATGCTGACCAAATTATAATGATCCCGCCTCCAGCTCGGGGCGGCGATGCTCCTTCCCTGCAATTCATTAGCATAAGCGAGCAATATAATAACTCAATGCATCACAGGTGTTGGCACGCATGGCCACACGCCCCGTGCTCTCAGGGCACATTTTCGGTGATCGCAGTCTAAGCCGCTAACTCACCACCATCTCCAGGACGGGAATAACTCGTGAGCAAAAATGGTCTTTTAGGCAAACGTTACGACACTTTAATGTCATCAACAGCCTATGTCATGACACTTTAATGTCATCGACAGAAAGACCCAACCTCTATGCCCTCGGCATAACGTAGGAACGGTTCCCACTCAACCCGTTGCTCACTTGCCACGACACTTAAATATCATCGGCACGAGTTAAGTTTCCCTGAATCCCGTGAATCGAACGTACGATGTTACATAACCCAGTTATGTACTAATTGGTACCTAGGCCCACAAGTTGGCAAGATCACGCATCCGCCCAGTTTTCCGGGTGCACCTTTGGGTTAATCCCCAAGGCTCCCTGTTGCAATCTACCACGTAGAAAACCCGAAAAACAAACAATCGCGCGGAGTCTTCTCCGGCATTTATGCAATGCAACATCATCGATCCAGACCAACATGTCCGGGTAGGCTTCACACATCATGCTTATGTCCGTTCTCGCTTACGGACTCTAAACAACGGGGACTTCACATATCTACCCGAAGGAACGCCTCCAACTCACCGCAAACTCGCAAGAGCGGGCTTCCTATGCAAAGAAGGAGATCTACTCATGCTCAAGAAGAGAATCGTTACCCTAGCGTTCCTCTTTGGCGCCATGGAAAAGTATGTGGATGAAAAGCACCGCACTAGCTTTGCCTCCGTGGGTCCGGAGTCGGCTCGTGATTTGGAGCTTCGAAGCTCCTCCAATGGCCGGATCTAGCTCCTTCTTCCTTCCTTGGCTCTCCTCTCTCTCTAAGCTTTTAGAAAGATAATAACTTAAGAAAAGTGAGGGTTTCTAAGTCCAATCCCGGGTATATCCCTTCAGGAAAAACCCCAGCCATTGGATCCCAAAATAAAGAAACGAACGGCTTTGATTCGGACTGAAATGCCCAATCTAGACCGAACATGGCCTGGCACACGCCCGTGTCCAGGGCCGTGTGCCTCATTCGCCGTCAAAATCAAATCGCCTGGAACAACACACGGGTATCGAACACGCCCATGTTCGACTTGACACGCCCGTGTTCCACCTGACACGGTCGTGTAGCTGGCCGTGTACCCCCATCATTTTTCCCCGAAAACAACCCGAGCACTACACGGGTTCTAGGACACGCCCGTGTCCTTGCCCGTGTCACCTCCACACGCCTGGGCTCCAGGCCGTGTACACGGTCTCGACACTCGACACTTCGTCGAGCGAAGATCGTCGACCTGATGACACGACCTTGGACACGCCCGTGTCCTAGGCTGTGTGCCTTTTCTCGACACAATGTCGAGACCAAAGTGTCGACTTCCCGGGATGAGTGTCGACACGGGTTGACACGCCCTGCGACATGCCCATGTCGCAGGTTGTGTTCCATGTATCGACACTTCGTCAAACGCAGAGTGTCGACTTCGCGGCTAAGTGTCGACACGAGTCGACACGCCCTGCGATACACCCGTGTCGCAGGCCGTGTGCCCAGTCTCGACACAATGTCGAGACTAAAGTGTCGACTTCGCGGCTCAGTGTCGACACAAGCTTGACACGCCCTGGGACACGCCCGTGTCCCAGGCCCTGTGCCTGCATCCAGAACCCAAAACTGGCCCAAAACGTCCCTCGTCGCTCCTTTGAGTTTCGGGGCTTTACAGCCCGGCAAGCTTTGGCTCGGTTGTTGTTTGTGATGGGAAAGTTGGTCGGGCGAGCTTTAGCTCGGTTGTTGTTTGTGAAGGACGGGTTGGTCCGTGGAGCTTTTGCTCGGTGGTGATATAAAAAGGTTGCATGTGCATAAATTAAAAGGTGGTGGGTCTTCAGTATTGTAGGTTCGATGCACCGACGCCAAAACGTTTACTCGGCAAGTGTGGTTTAGCACTTGGCCAAATAAAGTCTGGTGCGCCAGCCGGCAAGAGTACGCAGGAGCTCCGCTTAGTGCACCAGCATTGAGGCATGTGATAGTTCTAACTGGTAGTGAAATTACCGGTTTAGAGGTGGGTGAGGCCCAACCCACCGCTTTTGTTTGCCACTACGGAGGTATCCTGGGAGGTTCGGCTCCAGAAAGGGGTAACTAAAGGTCTGTGTACACAGAGTCGGGTGGGTGAGTTGCACTTGCATGTTCACATCGTAGCATAATTGTATTTCATAGTATAATCATTGCATATAACCTAACACCTTTTGTATAAGTGGTATGGGACGCTTATACAATAGGCCCTGCAAAACGACCCCTTGGTTTGTAAGTTCGCTTGATCGTGCTTATAAGTTAAGGTTTTTATTCAGTAAATATATATATATATATACGTTTTAGAAAACTGACACCCTGTTGTATAAATTGGTATGGGTCTTTTTATATGATAGGAGCCCTACAAAAGATCCCTTGGCTTATGTATTTTCATATAAATTAAGGTTACTTTTCTTATTCAGTTTTCATACCTCTATTACTGCCATATATACTATAGAACTGCTAGGTTAGTTTTGTTGCCATCTGCTTATTTGTTATTCCCCACTTTCATGTCATCTCCTCTCTTTCTCCCCGCTGGGTACTTAGGAGTTATGGGGGAAGGGGAGGGGGATGATAGGGCTTAGTCTTTTAGACTAACGGTTTTCAAACCACATCATTTTAGGGGACCATGGAGCCCAGCATGGATGAGCAGCCACGGAGGTCGGCACGCTTGGAGATGGGGCAATCTAGTACCGGAGTTCAGATGGCAGGGACTGTGAGTCCTGTTCGCTACTAGTGGTTTTAGTTTTGCTTCCGCGATGAGAGATATGTAGTGAGGATTTGATGTACTGTGCATGAGCCCAAGATTTTAGTATTTTATTATATCTGTGGACACTCCCTTCATGGAGATTATTATTATATATGTGATTTCTATGGACTTGCCTTTTTTATTTTACTATAGTTGTGTCGACTTGGCCGGCAGGATTGGAGTTTTGTAGTGATGACCTTCCCGGGCGTGAAGGTGTCACCGCAAAGCGGCGGTTCTGGGCCTAAGACCCCATTATTTCAAAAAAAGAGGGTATTACAAATGTGGTTGTCCGCGGGCATTGGGTTAGGTCATTCACTTTACGTCATAGCCTCTTAAGTCTTGAGTAACACTCAGTCAGTCAAACCCAGTACTTTTATAGAATACAAAAATTTGGCTAAGGCAAAAAGAATTGAGTAAGGCGTGGTCACTCAACGCTCTCAATGCCATGACGCAGAATTTGTTAAAGAAAAAAAAGCATTGAGTGTGGCATGCCCACTCAACGCTGTCAATGTTTATGTTGCTGAAGAAGCAGAATAGCTAAGTCAGATGGCGTTGAGTGAGGAATGTTCACTCAACTCTCTCAATGCCATGCATGTAGAAGAGTGTTGAAAGGGTTAAGGCAAAAGGCGTTGAGTGTGCTTTAATCACTCAACACTATCAACGCCTAGTGAAGAACGAATTTTGTCTAAGTAGTTTGGCATTGAGTGATGCTCCCTCACTCAACGCCAAGCAGTAGAAAGCTGAGAAAGTATATTGGAGTTGAGTAAGGCTGAATCACTCAATGTCTAGTAACAGATTTATAATGTAAGTGATTTGGCATTGACTGAAGCTCACTCACTCAATGCCTATACTACTGATGCTTGAATTTTGAATAAGTCCTTAGGTGTTGATGTCAGCAAGTCAAAACGTCAACAATATTTAAATTATTCATGACAAAGTCACAGTACACGACAAACGATGTCGCAGGTCTACAGTACGACAGATAGGCGTTAAAGTATGATGCCACTAGACACTGTTGGTGGGGTCGACTGATCAATAAGAGTCGTTGATCAGCTGACTACAAACGGAGGGGATGGTACAAGACACAAAAAACATTTCTAGGGCTTCATCAACAAAAAGAGTTAGCAGCCGACTTCATCTTCTTCGCCATTGCTGCATGTAAAAAGCTTGAAGCACTCTAGAAGAAAAAGTCCAGATAGATGTGTTGTTACAGTTCTAAAAAAAGAAGAACCTTCAGCCTGAGGCAGGTTTAGTTAGCTATTTGAAAACTGAAGATCAACAGATCTTTAGTCTTCTACAGCAAGTTCATTAGTAAGCTCCTGAGTTCCTCCAGCAAAGTTTTCTCTGTTGTGGGGAGAGATAAAGTAGAGATTCTCTGCTATAGTTATTGACACACTGAAATTTCTCTGTGTCAAAGTTAAATAACTTATTTCTTGTTGTAGGATCCTTCTGGATTTGAGTCGTAGGGCCTTTTGGCCTGAGGTAGGTGACAGTGTGTCACTGAGCTGTAGGTGCTTGGAAGGGCACTAAGGTAGGTACCTGGAAGGGTACTGAGCTGTATGAGTGTTGCAGCACTCTGAGAGTAGGGCCTTTTGCCTGAATTTGTAGTGTTGAAAATCCTGAGCTATAGGCCTTAGAGATAAGGCTGAGTTAGGTGGTTTGAAGATCACTGAGTTATAGGAGAACTCCATAGCTCTAAGGTATGAACCTTTATGGTTCTGAGGTAGGGTTCTGAAGAGAACCTGAGTGTAATGCTGAGGTCCTAAGTTGTATGCTCTGAGGAACATTTTGGAGGAGTTTGGGCCTTGACTAACAGGAAGTTAGCAAAGTGGGAGGAGAGTGGATGTACCCATAATTTTGGGGAACCACTATAAAATACTTATGTGTTTTTTTATGTGTGTTTTCAGTTTGTAGGTACATAAAAAGATCTAATCACATAGAAACTCAAGAAGAATCAAAAA
Source organism: Platanthera guangdongensis (assembly GCA_039583875.1). NCBI lineage: Eukaryota > Viridiplantae > Streptophyta > Magnoliopsida > Asparagales > Orchidaceae > Platanthera > Platanthera guangdongensis. The sequence continues at coordinate 172,002,954 of CM077153.1, read as the reverse complement.
GAGATAACAAAAGACCTATACAAACCTATTCACTCCCCTCTAGGTTGCTAGCTCCCTTGTAAACAATAACTTTCAGCAGTTGAACCCTATAGTTAATTAATCTCCATGGTCTTGTCTCCAGAAAAAGAAATGTGAGCTTTTATACATCTTGAAAAAGTAAGCTTTTGTTGGCAGTAGAGCTAGGGCCTGGTTGTAGGTTGATGCGCGTTAAGGTGATACATGTCTAGTAGATTTTTAAAAATATCCAAAAATATATATATTCTATTTTTTGTGCTATCGCGGCGCGGTATGAAGCTACCGCATGGCGGTAACTCTATCATCTTGACCAAGATGACTCGAAGGTCATCGAATCACATAGCACCCGGCAGTATGGATAATTCCATGTCGTAGGTCACGGCAAGTTCATGCAAATTAAATCCAAGCTAGCACGGGCGGTAGATCTAGTGCTCGGCGGTTGGTACCAGAGATAATTTTTCTTGTTCTTTTGGAACTGCAAACCTGCACACTATACCCAACACATGTATGATCAAATATAACACGGGTTAAATATTGTCAAACTAAAGAGATGCGAACCATAGGTTCCAACATGATCAGCTCTCCAAGGAAATCTCAAATTGCGTCTGGAGAAGGGCGTGCCGAGTAAGTAACGTGTACTTGGCTCACCGCCCATAGAGATGTCGTTCACATTTGTAAAAACAAGCAGGATTTTAGCACAAGACAATGAGACGATGGTAAGAAGGCCCCGACAACTAACCATAGGAAGTCTCACCTTCCTTCCCAGGATCACACAAGGGTAAGCATGAAAGGGGTAGTCGAGGGGCAACCTCAACAATTTTCAGGATCCTACTCGCGTGAGGTTGGGGTTGTGGGAATACTAAGTCTCAGGAACTGAAGTCTCCACACCTTTGTATGCAGACAAAATGATAGCATTAACAACCTCACGACCGAGATCACAAGTTGGAGATCTTACCAGGTATGGTGTTGAGGTGACATCATTAAAAGAGTGTATTGCATGAAAAATCACTATCAGTTGTCTGCTCGATAGACAGCATGATCCAAATATGAGAAGGAATAGATTTATCAACATGGTATCAATGTGTGAGTACCTGATTCATCACGGCTCTCCAGGACTCCCTGAATTCCATGTGCAAGGTCCTCCATAATATTGGTGAGAGTGATAGTCTGGGCAAGAAACCTATACTAGGTTTGGAGTTAGGCCGCAAGACATCAAGCAAGATTACATCACCACTGGCTGGTCCAGGTCTCAATTTCTTGGTTAACTTATATTTTGCTTGTCTTGTCAGAGTATGAGGTGACTATTCAGTAGCAATATCCATCAGGTTGGTCGTGAATGCTTTGTTCTTCTCTTTATTAGTGCCAAGGAGGGCAAGAGCTGGTTTCGAGATAAGTATGAAGCCAGAGGTCAGACAAGTGGGGGAGGCCTGGTAGGAATACGTAGGGTTGGCTTTCCACTCCACCTCTTGGTATATATAAGCATTGGTGGGTCCCACCAAGAGATTCTATGAACCTTCACTTGCCAAATAGCAATGGGGTCAAACAGTCTTTTTGAGCATGAGCTAGTGCTCAAAAAGAGCGGGGTTCTGTGCAATCCCATATTTGTCGAGTGGGCCAAACCCTGTAGGGTGCATGCATCAAGTTGAAAGTCTTTAATTCAAGAATAGCTAAATCACCTAGAGGGGGGGGGGGTGAATTGGTTATTGGTCTATTTTCTAGTTTCTTAAATATTTCTTTTTTAAGAGCTTTGGTTTTAGGTTGTTTTATGATTTCAAGATGTACCCAACCTGCACAAAGAAACGTACACAGTGATTTATAGTGGTTCCCCAACTGGGTACGTCCACTTTCCATCCCGCCTATCCAACTATCTTGTTGGACTAGGAACTTCTCCAAAACTTGCTCCAAAGATCTTACACCTCAGAACCCTCAGGATCTTTAAGTCTCCTCAAAGATCTGTTAAAATTCAACAAACCGCAGACGCCCCCTTGGATACCCTGCTGAAAACTCAACAAACCGAAGGAGAATACGCCCACTTATATGTTGAAAGTTTTCCCGGATCGTGGAGTTAGCAGGGGTTATCTCAACAAAGCAGTAACAACCAGCAACACATGCAGCACAAGCTTCTTTATTGATCAAGAGCGAACTTCTTTACAAGGCGAGACATACATGGCGAGACATGCTTCACCAAAAACCAACACCGGGAGAGCAGAGACAGTTACAAAGACAAGAACAAAAAACAAGCCGCGCGGACTCAAACAATCAAGCCGCCGACCTACTGCTGTGGAGTCCGCTCAGTCTGCCAGGTCGCCAGACCGCAACCCAAGCCGCGCGGACTCACCCTTACTCCAATGCTTAGCTCTTCACCGCCGGTCTGCACGCCGCCAGACCACACAAGCTGCGTCACCGAATGGAACAGTCCGCCTGAAGCAGGCGACTTCCTGAACTCCGAACCAAGTCGCCAAAGAGAAGACCGCCTGGTCGCTATCCGCGACCTGCTGTTTACCGCCTGTTGCTTAACCGCAGAGTCCGCACTGTCCCTGACCGCAATCAGAGCCAAGTCCTGGCTTTCCAGCGCTATCCGCACAACCTGCACAGCACAACCGGGTCAACTCTCTATCCGTGCAGACACAAAGTCCAGTCCGCAGCAACTTACACGAGCTCAATTACTGTTCACTTACTTCGGTCTAGGTTCCTTCTTTTTGTTTTTTTTCCTGATGTGACATGAGTCCTATTTATAGGCACGACGATGAGTATGGTCACCGCCCTTCCCGATAGGATCACCGCCACAACCCGCAGCTAGAACATAGTGTGTCCGCCAGCCCGCGGACACACAATCCAGTCCGCCGCTCCTGTGCAGATAGCCAGTACGCCCCAGCTTCTCCAAGGCCGGACTCCAATATCCAGTCCGCCTTGCTGCCAGAGACCAAGCCAGGACAACAGCCGGACTCCACAACAGCCGTATCCGCCATTCTGCGGACAAGGCATCAGCCCGCAAAACCCGAGCCCGCAACCGCGCCATCAAGGCACCTGCCGGACTCAGCGGATACCCAGCTTCCGTCCGCATATCCCAAGTCCATTACCTCATTGCCAAGGCACCTCCGGACTTAGCGGACACGCCAGTCCAGTCCGCTAATACAGCGAACTCCAGTCCGCTTCCCTGAGTCCATAACCTCATCACAAGGCTCAACCGGACTCAGCGGACTCTGGCTCCAGTCTGCACGCTCCTGCACAAGCAATCCTCCAGTCCGCATATCCCCAATCTAGCAAACAAGGCAACTGCACTTCTACTACGCTTGGCGGACTGAGAAACCAGCCCGCGCTCCACTGCGCGATCTCCCCGGACTGAGCCTCCTGGACTTGGTTCAATTCCCACCAAGTCCAGCCCACTGGCCGCAAGGGCCAGTCCGCACTTACTTGCGGACACTGGATCTAGCCCGCCATATCGGGCGACCTCCAGTTCCTGTCTGCGCTGACCGGCGGTCTCCACGGCTTCCACTTGCCGCTTCACTAGAGCAAGACCAAGGCATCTGCCAAACCGGTCTGCCGAGCTCCAGTTCTTCAGTCCGCTTCAAGCCGGACTCCGCGGATAACATTCCTATCCGCCCGGTTACTTCCTGGGAGGAAACCGCCTGCTGAGCATACACTGGCCTGTCAGACCGCCGCTGCTGTCCGCGCAGTCCGCGCGAACAGACCGCCCAGGCCGCCACAGAGCAAACCGCCTGCAACATCCCTGCCGACCTAGCAGTCCGCCAACCCAGTCCGCGTAGTCCACGCGGATAGGTTTCCCAAGCCTTCCATTCACCCACTTTCACTTCACAGAATTCAACACTCCCCCTTGAAGTGAGAAGTGGTGAATAACTCCAGCAGCTCCAGTAACCTTGCACCTGGTCCTTCCGATAGCATCTACGAAGAGATGTCCAAGACATAGTCCTCGCCCCGCATATCATGGACCATGAGGGAGCCCTCCAGCATCTCCCAAAAGGAGTCATGCTTCCCTCTGCCTTCTTCAGCTTCAACCTCCACTCATGCATCACAGGAGTATCACCAACTTCCTTGGACCCAGAAGCCCAAGCCTCGTTGCCTCTGAGAGAAGTCACCTCATCAGACTTGGTGTCAACCACCTCCTTGATTCTAGTGGGGTCATCACAGCCAGAAGTCCCTTGCTCGACCTGAGAGTTAACAAGGAAACACGGGACCAAGTCCGCCGTGTTCCCTTCGCTATATCGAGCTGGTGGCTTACTGATCCTCTTCGATCTCCGAAGAACCTGATCATGGCTAACCACCTCCGCTGCTTTTGAACCAGCTCCGTTCCCGGGCAAACCCGGAACAATGCTCCCTTTATTCCCTGAACAAGACGCCTCCTTACTGGAACCAAGAGCACCTGGAGCAACGCTCCCCCTGCTACCTGAACCAGAAGACTCCCCTCTTAAACATGAACTGCCTGGAACATCGCTCCCCTTGCTTCCTGAACAGGAAGCCTCCGCCTTTGAGCCAGAAGGTCCTGGAGCATCGCTCCCCCTTCTTCCCGACTCTGACGCCTTTGCCCCAGAGCTAGAACAACCTGGAGCACCTGGTGACTCAGGCAACTCCACTTCCTTAGCAGCAGCCTCCTTCAGCCCACCATCTGACCTGCTTAACTCTAGCTCCACATAAGAGCTACCCCAATACGGCGTCAACTCATCAAAAACAATGTCTCTCGACACTATGAGTTTCTTCGTCGCAGGATCCATACACCTCCATCTTCTTCTCTGCTCATCATACCCTACAAAGACTAGCTTTGTCTTGAGAGCACCCGGAGAGTGTATATAGCAGGTAGATCCAAACACCCGAAGGTGCTTCACTGAGGGCTTCACTCCGAACATTAGCTCATAAGGAGTCTTCATTATGATCGGACTAAGAGGCATCCGGTTGATGACATGAGTAGCACAGGCTATTCCCTCCGCCCAAAGAGCCTTCGGAACGCCTTTACTCCGAAGCCAACACTTGCAGGTCTCCGTTAACCAACGGATCATCCGAGCTGCAACACTACCCTGTTGTGAAGTATGTCCACAAGAAAGCTCCATCCGGATCCCTTGCTTCCTGCAAAAGCGTGAGAACTCGGTTGAGGCAAACTCACCACCGAAACTTGTCCTCAACACCTTGATCCTCCGGCCAAGCTGGCCTTCGACAAGCTTCTTGAACTCCACAAACAAGCGTACCATGTTGGACTTCTTCTTCATGAAGTATACCCAAGTATACCCAGAATAGTCATCAACCAATATCAGCATGAACCTGCTGCCTCCAAGACTGGCCGTGACGGTCGGTCCCACCAGAGCACAATGGACAACCGCCAATGGTGCTATACTCCTGGATTGTGCTTTGTCGACCATGAAGCGATAGGCTCCACTTTCCTGACATTCCGCACACCCCCGACCATCGCCATAGGATGACAATCTAGGCAAGCCTCTTACGAGTCTTCTTTCCGCCATTTCTTTCAGCTTATCCATCCCTACATGCCCCAGTCTTTCATGCCAGATAGCAGCACTATCCTTGGCATCCAGCCGATCAGATCCAGAACTAGTTGAAGTCCCAACTACGTTCTTCTCCTTCCTCCCTACCTGAGCTACGTTCGCCGAGAGCAAGACAACCTTGCACTCCTTCCGAAGATGACCTTGCTGCTTGCATTTATAGCACCGTGGTCCTTCCTTCCTCTTCCTATCACGCCTAGGAGAAACACTCCTTTCTTCCTGATATGAAGTAGAGGGACCATCATCAGCAGCAACCTCCTTCACCTTCTTCCTGAACAACCCATCAAGGGAAGTCCAAACCTCCGCAGCTGACCGACATCCACTGATGTGGTCCAAGAGCTCCGATGAGATCACCTGCTTGAGAATAGACTCCGCTTTCGCATTTGCCTCCTTCCAAGCTCTCATCGTCTCAGCATTGCCAGCAGTATCCTCTTGTCTTCCTGCTCCGCATACAACCTCCCAAAGGTCCTCGCCAAGAAGAAAGCTCTTCATACAGGACTTCCACCGTTCACAGTTCGCCTCTGTAAGAAGATCAATACCAAGACAACTTGCATCCTCCACTGCCATGGTTCTACCACTGGTTTCCTCGACAGACGAGCAACTACTTCCATTGAGCACTGTTTGACCACTCCAACAACCTGGCTTTGATACCATGTTAAAATTCAACAAACCGCAGACGCCCCCTTGGATACCCTGCTGAAAACTCAACAAACCGAAGGAGAATACGCCCACTTATATGTTGAAAGTTTTCCCGGATCGTGGAGTTAGCAGGGGTTATCTCAACAAAGCAGTAACAACCAGCAACACATGCAGCACAAGCTTCTTTATTGATCAAGAGCGAACTTCTTTACAAGGCGAGACATACATGGCGAGACATGCTTCACCAAAACCCAACACCGGGAGAGCAGAGACAGTTACAAAGACAAGAACAAAAAACAAGCCGCGCGGACTCAAACAATCAAGCCGCCGACCTACTGCTGTGGAGTCCGCTCAGTCCGCCAGGTCGCCAGACCGCAACCCAAGCCGCACGGACTCACCCTTACTCCAATGCTTAGCTCTTCACTGCCGGTCTGCACGCCGCCAGACCGCACAAGCTGCGTCACCGAATGGAACAGTCCGCCTGAAGCAGGCGACTTCCTGAACTCCGAACCAAGTCGCCAAAGAGAAGACCGCCTGGTCGCTATCCGCGACCTGCTGTTTACCGCCTGTTGCTTAACCGCAGAGTCCGCACTGTCCCTGACCGCAATCAGAGCCAAGTCCTGGCTTTCCAGCGCTATCCGCACAACCTGCACAGCACAACCGGGTCAACTCTCTATCCGCGCGGACACAAAGTCCAGTCCGTAGCAACTTACACGAGCTCAATTACTGTTCACTTACTTCGGTCTAGGTTCCTTCTTTTTGTTTTTTTTCCTGATGTGACATGAGTCCTATTTATAGGCACGACGATGAGTATGGTCACCGCCCTTCCCGATAGGATCACCGCCACAACCCGCAGCTAGAACATAGTGTGTCCGCCAGCCCGCGGACACACAATCCAGTCCGACGCTCCTGTGCAGATAGCCAGTCCGCCCCAGCTTCTCCAAGGCCGGACTCCAATATCCAGTCCGCCTTGCCGCCAGAGACCAAGCCAGGACAACAGCCGGACTCCACAACAGCCGTATCCGCCATTCTGCGGACAAGGCATCAGCCCGCAAAACCCGAGCCCGCAACCGCGCCATCAAGGCACCTGCCGGACTCAGCGGATACCCAGCTTCCGTCCGCATATCCCAAGTCCATTACCTCATTGCCAAGGCACCTCCGGACTTAGCGGACACGCCAGTCCAGTCCGCTAACACAGCGAACTCCAGTCCGCTTCCCTGAGTCCATAACCTCATCACAAGGCTCAACCGGACTCAGCGGACTCTGGCTCCAGTCCGCACGCTCCTGCACAAGCAATCCTCCAGTCCGCATATCCCAAGCTAGTAAACAAGGCAACTGCACTTCTACTACGCTTGGCGGACTGAGAAACCAGCCCGCGCTCCACTGCGCGATCTCCCCGGACTGAGCCTCCTGGACTTGGTTCAATTCCCACCAAGTCCAGCCCACTGGCCGCAAGGGCCAGTCCGCACTTACTTGCGGACACTGGATCTAGCCCGCCATACCGGGCGACCTCCAGTTCCTGTCCGCGCTGACCGGTGGTCTCCACGGCTTCCACTTGCCGCTTCACTAGAGCAAGACCAAGGCATCTGCCAAACCGGTCTGCCGAGCTCCAGTTCTTCAGTCCGCTTCAAGCCGGACTCCGCGGATAACATTCCTATCCGCCCGGTTACTTCCTGGGAGGAAACCGCCTGCTGAGCATACACTGGCCTGTCAGACTGTCGCTGCTGTCCGCGCAGTTCGCGCGAACAGACCGCCCAGGCCGCCACAGAGCAAACCGCCTGCAACATCCCTGCCGACCTAGCAGTCCGCCAACCCAGTCCGCGTAGTCCGCGCGGATAGGTTTCCCAAGCCTTCCATTCACCCACTTTCACTTCACAGAATTCAACAAGATCTACTTCTCAACCACAAGGGCCTATAACTCAGTGGTCAACAGACCATCTACCTCAGGCTGTTAAGCCCTGCACTCAGGCTGGGAGGATAGCCCTACCTCATATCTATAAAGGATCCTACCTCAGAGCTCTGCAGTCCTCCTACACTTAGTGACCCTCAAGCCACCTACATCAGCCTTATCTCTAAGGCCTACAGATCAGGCTTTTCAACCCTACAACTTCAGGCACAAGTCCCTACTCTCAGAGTGCTGCAACACTCTTATAGCTCAGTACCCTTCCATGTACCTACCTCAGTGCCCCTACAGGCACATACAACTCAGTGACAAACTTGTCACCTACCTCAGGCACAAAGGACATAGAGTAAGAGAGCAGCACTCACCTACCTTAGGCAATTAAACCCTACAGCTCAGATCCACACTTAGATCCTACAGGATGAAGGTGGTTTGGAGGATATTCTTGACACAAGAGATGTTTCTCAGTGTCAAGCTTCTTGACTGAGATAAACTCAGCCGAACAATGACTACGGGAATTTATTTCTCGAGTCTACCTTCACTAAACTAAGAAGTAGTTAGTCCTAACTACTTCCAAAGCAAAAAGTACTTAGTTGGGCTGGAAGTGACTTACAAAGCAATGTTCTGCCTCTTTCTAAATTGGGCCTCAGGCTCAGTGCTAACTACTACTTCACAACACCAGGGATTTTTTGTGCTGGTCAGTGAAGTTACTGCAGCTAATTGTTGCTACATGTGCTTAGAAAATCTCAGATCTAACTTTACAGACTAAGATAGCTCTATTGTTTCCTCCTTTCCCGGGCTGAGGTGATTCAGCCCTGACATTGACTCCTGTGGAATAGTCCCCTGAGTCTTCTTTCAGATATCTGCTTCTTCAAGCTTCTTCTCTTCACAGCTTCCAGATTAAGATCTTCAGGATGCTTGTACATCTAGAACTGTGAAGAATGTGCAGCAATGGTCGGCTCTTGGCTGCTTCCTCTTTCCTCAGAGAAATACTCTGGACTTGCTTGCTGGTGCAGATGAAGATAACACAAGTTATCTTACTGTTGATGATGTTGATATCAACAGCTAACTTGCTCTTCGTCTTGCTGACTTGAGCTTCATGTTCTTTAGCACGGCAATAATGGCGGAGAAGAAGAACTGCCTGATTGCTCTCTCCAAAGCTATTTTTCTCTGTAAAGTCTTTTCCTTTTGTTAATTTGACCCAACGGCTCTTGAGCAGTGGGCCCCACACATTTAATGGCCAGCAGCAAACTTGCTTTAATGCCAACTGTCGTACAGTAGGTTTGCGGCAACATTTGTCACGTACTGTAGTCATCCCGCAACTAATTTGAAATATGTTGACGTGCCGACCTCATTAGTTGTGGACTTAGCCAAAAATCAAGCAACATTATCATTGGCGTTGAGTGAGTAATCATCACTCAACACCAAAACACTTAGACATATTTCTGTCTATCTAGGCATTGAGAGCGCTGAGTGAACAAGCCTCACTCAATGCCATTTGCCTTAGCCAAAATCTTCCTGCTTCCCTAGCATTGAGAGCATTGAGTTTGTCTTCATCACTCAACGCTTTTTGCCTTAGCCAATTTTCTGTCTCAGCAGCATCTTAGGCGTTGAGAGCGTTAAGTGAGCATGCCTCACTCAACGTTTTTTGCCTAAGCTAATTTTTTGCCTCTACAGCATCTTAGGCGTTGAGAGCATTGAGTGAGCATGCCTCACTCAATGCTTTTTGCCTTAGCCAATTTTCTGCCTCTGCAGCATCTTAGGCGTTGAGAGCATTAAGTGAGCATTCCTCACTCAACGTTTTTTGCCTTAGCCAATTTACTGTGTTTAAAAAGCAGTAGCTTAACTGTCTCAGCGCTTTCTTGTTCTTTGTTGAGACAAACAATTATCTCAACGGTTATGCTGAGACTAACACTTGTCTCAGCGGTTATGCTGAGACCAACACTTGTCTCAGCGATTATGTCTTAGACAAAATCTTCCTCTTAACTTTAGGCATTGACAGACTCAGCCTGCCTTACTCTGAAATAAGTTCGACGAATACTTATCTGAGCTCGACAAACTCTGAACTTAGTTAGATGAATTCTGAACTCAGCTCGACGAACTCAAAATCTCAAACTTTGATGTTAGCTCGACAAATGGTGAGCACAGCTCGACGAAATCTGAAATTAGTTCGACGAATGTTGAACAGAGCTCGATGAACTCTGAACTCAATTCAACAAATTCTGATCTGAGCTCGACGAACTCAGAATCTCAAACTCTGATTTTAGCTTGATGAATGGTGAGCTCAGCTCGACGAACTCCGAACTTAGTTCGACGAATTTTGAAATAAGTTCGACTAAGTTCAACTTACAGCCTTTTTGCTACATGGCGTTGAGTGTGTCTTCATCACTCAATGCCAAAACACTTGTCCATATTTCTGGCTTGCCAACATTCTTTCTTACCTTTGGTGTTGAGTGAGCTTGCTTCACTCAACGCCTATGAACTTAGTTGCAATGTCAATTGCTCCATGACTTCTGGTGTTGAGTGAGCTTACCTCACTCAACGCCTATGGACTTAGGCAAATTCCTGCCTTTTCAGCATCTTCTCTTGGTGTCCATCTTCTTGCCTTATGTCCACCTGTCACATCACTTAGGCAATCTGTATAGACTTGTTCCATGGAACATCCTGCACAAGATGAGCTTGAACAACATTAAATGCAACTATGCTCTTAGTGTTGATGGTGATTGTTGAATTTTCCAGGTCTTGGAATGAGCAGGGGTTAACTCAACTAGCAAGTTAGACACATGCAACAACAAGAGTCTTTATTGATAGCATATATGGAGAGACATGCTTCGCCAAAACAACCAAAGGGAAAGCAGAACAAAAAATATAAGGCAACCAGATCGCGCAGACTGAACAAATAGCCGTCAATCCTACTACTACACTATGGAGTCTGCATAGACCGCCAGGTAACCAGACCTCAAACCAAGCTGCATGGACTGCTCGTTATTCCAATGCATAGCGCTAGCCACCAATCTGCAAGCCGCCTAACTGTGAGGTTGCCTAGGCGCTAGACCGCACAAGCTGCTGATGTCGAACTGAACAGGCCGCCTGAAGCAGATGACTTATTGAACTGGGAAATTAGTTGCCAAAGAGAAAACTGCCTGGTCACTGTCCGCGGCCTGCTATTTACCGCCTGTTGCTAACCACAGAATACGCACTATCCCTGACCGCAATCAGAGCCAAATCCTGGCTTTCCAGCGCTATTCGCACAACCTGCACAGCACAAACCGGTCAACTCCTTCAACCCGCGCGGATACCAAAATCTAGTCCGCAGCAACTATTCATGAGTTCACTTGCTGTTCATTTGCACACAATTCCTAATGTGACATGGGTCCTATTTATACGCACGATTGTTGGAGCATGCATTCCACGCTTCCTAGTTTGCTAATAACAAATCTTGTTTGTATTTGATATTTGGATGTTTTTGGTGTGCAGATAACACAGGTTAATATCTAATATCTTTTTTATGCTAAATCGGATCAGCCTTGAGCTCGAGCGATATCGCCAGGCGATATTCGGTATTGCCAACAGGTGACAGCGCCACTCGACACATTTCTGCTCGACGCTCGATGAAATCGTGGCTTCCGTTATTTCACTATCGCCAGACGGCGATAACCGGTATCGCTCGGCGATAGTGCACGATTAGGCTCTCAACGTTTGTGTGATACAAAAATGAGGAGTTCGTGGGACACGTGGCAGCGGTTACCGATATCGCCAGATGGCGATACCCAATATCGCCCGGCGATAGTGCCAGAATATAAAAACCTTTTATTTTTCTGAGGAAATCGCGAATTTCATTACCTGGAGTGTATTTTCCTTCATTGACGTTTCAGAGAGCTCCAGAACTCATAGATACTCCATACTTTCAAGAATGCCAAAAGCGCGAAAGATTGACGGCACGTGCGAAGCATTCAAAGCATCTCTAGTAAGGATTCGTCGGCATCTTCAGCGCATTGTTTGAAGGGTGTGTCTAGCCTAAAGTGTTCAATTTGTTTTTGTTCTTTTCTTTTAATTTCTCATTGTAATCGGTAGAGAAAATCACCTCCTTGTGCGTGGTGTCTAGGTCCTTGTGTGGCTTAGGAGAGAATCGCCTCCTTGTGAGTGGCGTACAAGTCCTTGTGTGGCTTAGGGATAAATCGTTGCCTTGTGTGTAGCATCTAGATCGTGGTTAGATCTAGCGGAGGCTAGTAGCAAGATCTAGGAAGAGATACGCTTTAGCCTGCCGATTCTTGGTAAAAGAACCGGGGAAAACACTAGCAAATTATTTATTTCATGAGCCTTTTTCTCTAGCTCTATAGAGACACTTTGTATTCAATTTATCTCTTTTGAAATATATCATTATTGTTTTTTTAGTATACATTTGCACTCTTTAATTATATTGTTGTTATTCATCTAGTAAAGTTTTTTAATTTTTGAGAAAAATTAAAAGAACCCTTATTCACCCCCCCCCCCCCCCCTCTAAGGGCGCCGCAAGATCCAACACTTGGTATCATAGCTAGGTTACTCAAAAATCGGTTTCACCACCAGGAGTAATGACGCAAAACACTCACGTGTTTTCTAAGGGGCAAGGTATTAGTAGACCTCCCTTCTTCACGGACACTGACTAGAACTATTGGAAAGCTTGAATGCGATGTTTTCTAATAGCACTAGATATCAATGTTTGGGGCATGGTAGATACATGCTACACTGCTCCTATAACTGTTGTAGGAAGTGTCTCTACGGAAAAAGCCAAGGACAAATGGGATGAAGCAGATAAGCTTCGATGTAAGAATAATGTTAAGGCAATGAACGCTTTATTTTATGCATTAGATAGGACTAAATTTAACCGTGTTTGTGCATGTGATACTGCATATGATATTTGGAATCTTCTTGAAGTTTCTCATGAAGGAACATCCAGGTAAAGGACTCAAAGCTTTTCCATCTAGAATCAGAGTTTGAGAACTTAAAAATGGAGGTTGATGAAGATGTAGACTCCATGTACACAAGGTTTAGCAAGATAGTAAACGACTCAAGGATTTTAGGGAAGAATTTCTCAAATGGAGATTTGGTGAGGAAAATACTTAGATCACTTCCCCCAAAGTTTAATCCTAAAGTGACTGCCATCTTAGAGTTACATGATCTAAAGTCTCTCCAAATTGAGAATCTCATAGGCAACTTGAAAACTCATGAAGTAGAGTTGAGGATTCAACAACAAGAGTAGAGCTTGGAGCAAAGAAAGAAAGCTTTGGCATTGAAGTCCAAGAAGGAGAAGGAAAGCGAGTCCGATAAAAGTGACGATGAAAAAGAAGAGAGCTTCTTTGTGAAGAAATTCAAGATATTTATGAGAAATCCAGAAAGAAGAAATTCTTTCAAGAGATTTTTCAAGAGAAAAGAATCTGGGAATAGGAAAGGAAAGTTCCAAACTGAAGGAGACGATGACGAAGATAGACCACCACCTAAATGCTATCATTGCAGGAAGATTAGCCACATAAAGAGCAACTGCCCAAAGTATCTGAAAGAGCTGAAGGAGAAGAGGCATTGAAAGAAAGAAAAGAAGAAAGTTCTAAAGGTTGAAACATGGGATAAAGCCACTTCTGAGGAGTCAAGCAGTTCAGGGTCAAAAACTGAAGAGGAGGCCAACATGTTCTTTATGGGAAAGAGCGCTTCATCTTATGATGAAGGAAGTAGTGTCCAAAGCGACACTGAGGTAACTCCTGAAACTTTTGATGATTTATATTCTGAATTTTTGAGAACTTGTGAGTATTTAGACAAAACCCTGCATGAAATTAAATTGATTAAATCTAAAAATAAAGTATTAGTTAAAGAAAATAAAAAAACTAAAAAATGAAGTAAAAGTTCTTGGAAAGGAGAAAGCGTCTTGTCAAGAGGATTGTCCCTCCTTGACAAATATAGTGGAGCTTGAGAAATATCTTTCTAAGACTCAGACTCGGATTGAGACTCTTACAAAAGAGAAAGAGGCCTTAGAGAGATCTCTAAAGTTTTCTCAATCTCAAGTGCAACGCAGCAGGAAGTCCTTCGTTAATCGTTGCGGCACCATAGTTGCCGAAAATAATGTATTAAGGGGACAAGTCTGTAATTTAGAAATGGCCACTAACAAATTTGGAGTTGGCCAAAAATCTCTAAATATGATTTTGGGAAACCAGTACTATGGTTCTAGAAAATTTAAACTTGGATACCCTCCTGAGCACTATCGCCCGGCGACATCCACTGTCGCCGGTGATAGGAAAAATTATAGGAAAGGGTCAAAATCTGATTTCCAGATTAAAAACAACAAACCCCCTATCCCTGTAGCTTACAGCAAAGGGTCAAAATTTACTTTAAAAACCCGTCAACTTCTTTCATCAAGTGTGCCAAATGTTATAAGTTTGGTCACACAACACATACTTGTAAGAAGACGGGATACTACTTAGTCAAACAAATCTAGGTGCATAAGGCTTCCACCTATTCTATGGGAGGAACCACTTTGGTAGTCGGATCTTTACTCTCATCCTCTTTCTAAGTGTGTTGGCAGGCTAAGGATAAAGAAGATGTGTGGTACTTGGACTCAGGGTGTTCCAAGCACATGACGAGCAATAAATCAAAGTTCTTTAGCCTGGAGATGAAGAAAGGAGGAGTAGTTACTTTTGGAGACAATGGAAAGGGAAAAATCATCGGCATTGGAGTAGTAGGTAACAAATCATTTACTATCTCAAATGTTTTATATGTTAAAGGTTTGAAGCATAATTTAATTTCAATAAGTCAATTATGTGATATTGGCTTAAACGTCTTGTTTGACTCATCTTCAAACCTATACAAGATTATTAACTCTAAAACAAATGATATTATTATTATCGCTCCTAGATTTCAAAATATTTACATGATTAGATTTAATGATTTGTCACATTCTTCATTAAAGTGTTTTATTTCTAAAATGAGGAGTTAGATTTTTGGCATAGACGTCTTGGACATTCTAGTTCCAAACTAATCATAAAATTGTCTCAAAATAAACTTGTTATAGGTTTATCTTCTTTGCATGGAAATTTATCATCTTTATGTTCACCATGTCAAAAAGAAAAATTTACGAAGTCCTCTTTTAAAAACAAAAATGTCGTTTCCACCACTAGGCCTTTAGAATTGATACATATAGATTTGTTTGGTCATGTTAATACACTAAGTTTAGGTGGTAGAAAGTACACATTTTTTTTATTGATGATTTCTCTCGCTTTAGTTGGACAATTTTCTTATCGTCTAAATCTGATGTGTTTTTAGAATTTTCCAAATTATGTTTACATGTTCAAAACGAAATAGAATTAAAAATAAAATGCATTCGTTCAGATCATGGAGGTGAATTTGATAATGAGAAATTCATTTCTTTTTGTAATGAGTTAGGAATTAAACATGAATTTTCTTTTCATCGTACATCTCAACAAAATGGTGTGGTGGAAAGGAAAAATAGAACTTTGCAAGAACTAGCTCGCACTATGTTATCTGAATACAAATTACCTCGATCTTTTTGGGCCGAAGCCGTTAGTACTTCTTGTTATGTTATTAATCGTGTTATGCTTCGACCCCTCTTAAAATTAACACCTTATGAGTTAAATTTTCAAAAGAAACCAAATGCGCCTTATTTTAAAGTTTTTGGATGTATATGTTTTGTTTTGAACACTAAGGATAATTTAGGCAAATTTGATGAAAAGTGTCATGAAGGTATTTTTATTGGTTATTCTCCTACAAGTAAAGCTTATAGATTTTACAATAAGAGGAATAAAATGGTAGAAGAATCGATATATGTTAAATTTGATGACTTTTTCCCTTGTATAGAAGTTAATAATACAGGTAAAAATGAAGAGCTCTCCCCTCTACAAAGGGTGGATGACGATGAAAACCTTGGAAACAAAGATGAAGAAAAAGGAGTCGAACAAGAAGAAGAAGAGCAAGGATACGTGCCTCCAAGCGAACTAAGATTTTCAAAAGATCATCCCCAAGATTTGGTTATTGGAGAACCATGAAGAGGGGTAGGAACTCGTTCATCCATACTTGAGTTATTTTCAAATATGTGTTTTATTTCTGATATATAACCTAAAAACGTTAAAGCCGCTTTAAATGATAATTCTTGGTTTTTAGGTATGAATGACGAGCCTAATCAATTTAAACGTAATAATGTTTGGAAGTTAGTAGAAAGTTCATCAAATCATCCTGTTGTAGGGGTTAAGTGAACTTTTAAAAATAAACTAGATAGTGAATCTAGGGTCACTAGGAACAAAGCTAGACTCGTAGCAAAAGGTTATTCACAAATAGAAGGAATAGATTTTGATGAAACTTTTGCACCCATAGCACGTTTAGAAGCAGTTAGAATATTTCTTGCATTTGCTAGTTTTAAGAAGTTAAAATTATTTCAAATGGACGTTAAAACTGCTTTTCTTAACATGTATATTAAGAAGGAGGTTTATGTAGAACAACGTCCAGGCTTTGTTGATGTTAGGTTTCCTGATCATGTTTTTAAATTAGAAAAAACCCTTTATGGTTTGAAACAAGCACCCCGAGCATGGTATGCTAGATTGACTATTTATTTATTAAATATGATTACAAAATGGGCAGCACTGATTGTACTTTATTTGTTAAACATATCAATGATGATCTTATCATTTTACAAATATATGTTGATGATATTATTTTTGGATCCACAAATGAAAAATTATGTGATGGTGTTATTGAAATTATGAAGAATGAATTTGAAATACGAATGGTAGGAAAACTCAATTATTTTCTTGGTTTTTAAATCACTCAAAAGCATGATGGGATTTTTATTTGTCGATCTAAATATATTCATGATATTTTAAAAAGATTTGGGTTTGAAAATCTAAAAGAAGAAAATATCTCCATGAGTGTCTCATTAAAGTTAGGAAAAGATGAAAGAGGAATATCAATAGATCAAACACTTTATCGAGGAATGATAGGATCTGTATTGTATTTGACTGCCTCTAGGCCTGACATTATGTTCGATGTATGTTTATATGCTAGATTCAAGCTAATCCCAAAGAGTCTCATTTAAAATCAGTTAAATGCATTTTTAGATATCTTATTAGCACATCTAAATTAGGTTTGTGGTATCCTTATAACGATACATTTATATTACATGGCTTTTCTGATTCTAATTATGATGGGTGTTCATTAGATCGTAAAAGCACGAGTGGCACCTATCACTTTCTTGGCCCTTCACTTATCTCGTGGTCGAGTAGGAAACAGAATTTTGTTGCCTTATCCACCACTAAGGCCGAGTACATGTCATTAGGCAGTTGTTGTGCCCAAGCTTTATGGATGAAGCAAACTTTAGAAGATTTTGGAATATTTTATGAAACAATTGAATTAAAATGTGATAATAAAAGTGTAATTGACTTAACATATAATCCAGTTCATCATTCTAGGTCCAAACACATTAATGTACATCACCATTTCATAAGAGACCACATAAAACAAAATACGATCAAAGTCAATTTTATAAGCACTAATTCACAGCTTGTGGATATTTTCTCAAAATCACTTCCAAATTCCCGATTTTCATTATTACGGTTAGAACTATGAATTCTAGATCTTTCAAAGTATTAGATTACCATCGCAAGCCAAAAAACAACATAAAATTAATAATTAAATTGCTAAAAACATGAACATTGAACCAAAATACACTTACATAAATTATAAATGAGAACATCACATTCTGAGTCTTATGTTATTATAGAAGCACAATACCACATTTAAGTCCCACATAATATTACAGCATAAAAAAATTCAGGAAATTGAAGAAAATTCATTGTTGTCGGTGACAGTGACTGTCGCCGGTGATAGTGACTGTCGCCGGTGACAGTGACTGTCGCCGGTGACAGTGACTGTCGCCGGTGACAGTGACTGTCGCCGGTGACAGTGACTGTCGCCGGTGACAGTGACTGTCGCCGGGCGATAGCGGCAAAATGTCCAGCCATCCCGAAATATTCAAAAATTTCTACTTTCACCTGCACTGGTATCTCCTTGGTCATCTGCCGAACTGTGCTCGCTGCTCCGCGTCCGACGTGGTCGGCTAGTCGATGTACGGGGTGGCTCCATGACCAGATCTTCTCATTCTGCTGCCTCTACTTGAGTGGGCTTCAACTTCAAACTTTTTGTCAGAAATTTAAAAAATTTCAAAATACCCAAGAAGTTTTTTCTTCACATCCCTCTTGTTTTCTTTGAATGACTCTCGCAAGTCATCTAACCCTTCTCGCAACGATCCACCTCTAGGAATTGGCGGGTTTTAGATAGTGGACACTGGTTCACTCCTCCTTGATGACCCTCCTCGTGTTGATTGACCGATGGAAGGCGTTCCACTCGTCGAATATATAGATGGGATACAATCATTAAAGTACAACTCTGGGTAGATCCACGTATATTTCTTATATAAAATCCATTGGATAACGACTCCAAGTGGTAGTGTGTTCAATTTCTTCCAAGTAGGACTCTTTAATCGAAATACATAGAGTAATATCGAAAGGACAAAATCTGTCATGTCAAACGGCTCTCGCTCCAAAATCATGTACGTCACATAACTAAGTTGAGCCGTTATTTTCCATGTATCTCCGGATTTCAGTAGGACATTATGCCTCAGTATATCTTACACTAGTCGTGCATCCTCCGTAAGGGTGGTCGTTGATTGAATTAGTTTTTTGATGGAATTTCCATGCAAAACCTTATTCAATAATGTCTAATCCCTATCTTTCTGATAGTTGTCCACCACATCTATAGTGTTTTCATGCTCGATTAATCTAAACTCATCTCTCAGGTCATAGTGTGTTATTTCTACCACCTATCCTTGAATTTTCGATCGAATTCTGCCATTCAATTTCGTGAAACGCGGATCTTTGAGATAATTGTAAAATTCTCTAATTAGTATGGAGGAGAATGTATCTAGAATAATATTCGACATTATACCAGCCATTGCTAACAAATCATGTATATAAGCATGTCGGGCTGGGTCGAATTCGATCACTCGTCCGATTCCTATGTTAGCGTTCTCTATTCCAGGAAATGTTTTATATGACGAATATGAGTCACTCCCTGTGCTTCTTCGTGCTTTGGAACTGGAAGTCATTCCTGCATATCAAATTATTTTTTTTCAGAAACAATTTTTTTTTCTTTTGCTATCGCCATCCGGCGACAGTCACTGTCGTCGGGCGATAATGGCAAATGTTTTTCCTCCCTTTCCAACTTCAGATCTGGTTTGCCTCTCATCCCAAATACCAGATCTGAAAGTTCTTTTACTCCAAATCCTCTTACAACTTATTAAATTCAAGAAACTATACACATTTTTCACTTAAATAAACCTAGTTTCTTATGATCCACACACACAATCTAAACACTTTAAATCCAGGAAATTTCTCATCTAGGATTACATGCTACACTATCCTACCAATTAGATCCATAAAAATCCAAAGAATTAAAGCCAAAATCCAAGTTTCATACCACGGTGTTAGGGTTTCGCCGACTTCTGCTCCGCCTTCCGCGATCTGTCTTCAGGAAAATGGGTTGGTTTGATGTCTTTGACTTGTGCGAATAGAAAAGAGCAAACCGAAAAATTGGAGTAATGTAAACTTTATTATACAAAAAAAGGTATCAATTACAATGGTATAGCCTCCCTTTTATAGAATGGAGGAGATGAGAGAGATTAAAATGAAGCAATGTGGCACTAAAAATTTACAAGTATATGCGGCTTTACAAAAAACAAACCGGACAGGCCGGGCGGTTAGACATGCCGGCAAACCGCCCGGCAACCAACAAGAGGAGAGAGCATGCACCACAAAGATCAAGCCGTCGTAGGAGACAGCTAGACCGCCCGCTCTCCAAGTAGTCTGAGATAAACCGCCAGACCGCTGGGATACCAAACAGCAACAGCCGTGTAGACAGACCGGCCAGAATTAACCAGTAGACCGCCCGGTCTCCGAACAGCAGCAGACCGCCCGGCCTCCATATTGCAACACATCCCCTCAAGCTCGAGTATAGATATCAATCATACCCAGCTTGTCGCAAATGTGGAAAAAGGAAGCGGACACCGGCTTGGTGAAGAGGTCTGCCAACTCGTTGCCTGAAGTGACAAACGGAGTACAAATCTGTTTCTTCAAGATCGCCTCCAGAATGAAATGACAGTCGACTTCTATATGCTTTGTTCTCTCATGAAAGACCGGATTTTTGGAGATGTATATCGCAGCCTTATTGTCACATAACATAGGAAGAGGATAGTTGTACACCTCTCCTAAATCAAGCATCAGAGCCTATAACCATTTCAACTCACATGTGGTCGATGTCATACTGCAATATTCTGCCTCTGCACTGGACCTAGACACTACAGACTATTTCTTGCTCTTCCAACTCACAAGATTGCCTCCAACAAACGTGCAGAAACCTAATGTCGACTTGCGGTCCCCTTTGTCATCAGCATAGCTCGAATCAAAGTATGCTTCAACCCTTAGGTGACCATTCTTCTGAAAAAGGAGACCTTTCCAAGGTGCTGCTTTAATATACTCTGTTGGGTATTTCATCCACATGAACCCAAATTTGATGAAGTCACCCTGGAACTAAGATGAATTAAGTTATATTTGATGCTTGGTTTGAGTTATATGTTTGCAGGAATTTCACTGGGAAAGTGTAGACCAATGTCAGTCCACAGTGGGTTACCAAACACAGAAACTGTGCAATGTAATCCCTCATTGCATATTCCAAGGTATTGACTCATGTGTGGTCTCTCTATTGGGACACACTTCATATTCAAGCCATTCGACTATGGGAAAGGAATTGGAAGTTAACTATACTAGAAGAAAAAGTTTTACAGCAACAAAAATCTTTCTAAGTCTTTTACTCGAGTAGGTCTATAACTACTCAAGTAGTCTGGGTACAATTTACTACTCGAGTAAAGGAATCTTGTACTCGAGTACTTAAGTGAATCTCTCGTGTAGCTAAGTCACCTACTCGAATAGACATAGTCATATACTCGAGTAGCATACTTATATACTCGAGTAGATTACTCTTTATACCCGAGTATTAAAGAGTTCACTCATCAAAATTTCTCTAAGTCATATACTCGAGTAAGTATACTCATATACTCGAGTAAGTATACTCGCATACTCGAGTAGATAGAAACATACTCGAGTAGTTCATTATACCTACTCAAGTAGATCATGTGTCACTCGTGTACCTTGATATTTCCATACTCCAGAAATTTTCTAAGTCTTTCACTCGAGTAGAACTTTCACCTACTCGAGTAGATTACTTCCTCTCGAGTAGTTTAGTTCAACTACTCGAGTAGTTGCCAGCTGACCTCTTCAGAATTTTTCTAAGTATCCCACTCGAGTAGTACTTCATGTACTCGAGTAGTTTATGTAATATACTCAAGTAGCTTTTCCAGTACTCGAGTAGATCCTCTATGTACTCGAGTAGGTCTCTACACATACTCGAGTAGTTCTGTCTGCTTACTCGAGTAGTTGATTTCTATATACTCGAGTGGTCTATCTATATATACCCGAGTATGTTCTCCTTCATATACTCGAGTAGTTATTCAACTACTCGAGTAGTTATTGACTTACTCGTGTAGTTGGCCGAACTTTTCTGAAAATCTGTAAGTCCTTTTTCTGACGGGATTTTGAAATCACGCGATATAATTTGTCCACGTGTACATCATTATGACCGATTATGACCGTTAGTCTCTCCTATATAAGGTCTTATCAAAAAATGACAAACCCTAAGTATTCTCAAAGCTTTCTTGTCATTCTATTTTGAGAAAGTTCTTCAGCCGACTCCTCTCTATTTTCCCGAAACGGAAGCCGCCGCCGCCACCAACTTCTCCGGCCACTGCTTCTAAAGTCAGAGGATTCATTCTGAAGAAAGTTACAGATCGAGATCGACTTCACCGTTCATCTTCTCTCTCTGATTCTGTAAAGGCAAGAAGATCCAGATCTGGGCCGAGACTATCTTCACCGATTTCTGATAGTGCTGCAAAGTTCAAAAGAAGAAGTTTTCTGGCCGTCTCTTCAGATCTGATTGGATATATTGGTTGTATAATTTTTCCCACTTTATTAATCTTGTAGGAGAAAGTTTCTCCGAGTGTAAGAGTTTTCACTCAGAGTTTGTAGGAAGTGCTATCTTCCTAGGTGTAGATCCCGTTGTTTGGATCGAGTTTGTAGGAACTTTGTTCCGAGGGTAGGATCGATTTTTTATTCGAGATAGTGGAGTAGCCGAGTCTAGTAGATTGCTAGATCGGTGAGGTAAAGTGGATGTACCCAAGGTTTGGAAAACACTATAAATCTTGTGTCATCTGTGATATTTGTAGATATTTCTGTGATGTGCTCTATTTATTTTTTATTCCGCAAAAGACGCACAACTCACCTACTCACCCCCCCCCCCCCCTCTAGGTAATTTAGGGTGACAACTATTTTCTTTCAATTGGTATCAAAGCCAGGTTGATCGTCAAAAGGTTAACACCTTGATTAGATCCAGATCTGTTGTCTGAAAGATTCTACCATAGAATGAACAAGGACAAAGATTTCGCCAAGCTTCCACTGTGCAACAAAAATAACTTTCCCATGTGGAAAGAAAGGATAAAATTCTTCATGGAAGCTGTGGATGCAAGGATCTTCATGATCGTTGAAGAAGGTCCTTACGTTCCCATGACTATGTCCACTATCGACCCTACCAAGAGAGTTCCCAAAAATCTAATGGATCTCGACAAAGATGAGATTGCACTTGTCTCTCTCGACAAGAAAGCTAAGAACATTATAGCAAGTGCAGTCGATGACTCGATGCTGCAGAATTTGATTCACTGTCAATCAGCTATGGAGATGTGGCATTCCTTAGTCACTTTGATGGAGGGAAATGAAGAAGTAAGGGATGATCGGAGATCCCTTCTCAACCAAAAATATGAAGCGTTCCGACAAGGGAACAAGGAAACAATTGTCGACATCTTTGAGAACCTCTTCAAAATTGTAAATGGCCTAAGGGTGTACGGCCGTGTCTTCACCAACGGAGAACTGAATGACAAATTCTTGAGATCCCTAACCAAGGAATGGGATAACAAGGTATGCGCCATCACGGAGTTCGGGAAGCTAGCTGAAACGGACCCACAAAATCTCTTTGGAAAGCTTATGTCTTATGAACTCCAAATCAATACAAGAAAAGCTGAAGAAGAGAAGGGCAGGTCTGCCCTAAAGGAGAAATCTGTCGCTCTGAAGGCAGACACCTCCAGAAAGACTAAGGCTGCCTCCCCCGCTGCAGCTCCAGAAGTTGATGAAGAAGAAGAATCATCAGAGCCTAGCACCTCAGGCTCTGAACTATCTGAAGGAGAGTTATCCTTACTCTCAAGGCAATTCAAGAAGTTTCTAAATAAAAAGAAACAATGGAAAGGCAAGGATGCCTCATACAGAAGATCGTGGCGTGATGACGATCGACAAAGAAAAGGCTCAAGCAACCACGACAGGTATAACACTAAACAGAACAAATACATTTCAACTGACATCATTTGTTATTGCTGTAATAAGCCAGGTCATGTCATTGTTGACTGCCCTCACAAGAAGAAGGAGGGTGGTAGAAGAGAAGAAAAGAAATCCTCACACACCAGGAAAAGGAAAGAGAAGAGCCTCATAGCCAAAAGGAGCAAGACTCTTAGCGACTCCGACTCATCTGAGTCAAGCGAGGAAGAAGAAGCTTACTTCGGGCTAATGGCTCAAACAGATGATGAACAAGAGCCCCAGTTCACTGGGAAGGTAAACTCTCATACCCCTCTCTCAGATTCTGAAGTCTCTGAACATGATTGCGAGGGTAGCTCCTCTGACGTTGAGTCAGAATTGATGGCCTAGTACAAGGAGTTAATCATGGCTTACGACAAATGTCGTCGAGTCGTGAAGACTCAGGCTAAAGAGATCAAATCTTTAAAAGCCGAAGAGAGCAACTTGAGAGAGAAAGTCGCAAAGACTGACTCCCTCGAGGAAAACTTCAATAATACGATTGAAGAATATAAAAAGGCTCTCGAGCACCTTGACCTGAAGGAGAAGATCATCAAAGGATTGGAAGCCGAACTTGCGGCTGAAAGGAAACTTGTTGAGAGTTTCTCGAAGCCCAAAATAGTTCTTCCATTCGTTGCTGAATTTTCAGCAAAGGCCAAGGGAGCTGGACTAGGCCATGAAGAAGCTCCTAGTAAATACTCTAGGAGAAACAAGAATTAACGGAAAAATAAGGCCGTCAAAAAGGCCTCAGCCGAAGAAAAGGGAAAAGCCCCTCAAAGTCAAACCACATTCAAAAAGGTCATCTTTCCATCAAATGAGTTTGATTTTGACTCATCATACGGGCACTTTGCTAGGCCTACTTATGTAGAGCCAAAGTCCCACTATCAAGGATGGGCTCGACCCCGAAACTTTGGCGAAAGTGTCTTTAAGGCACCTTATGAAGAAGTTATTCTTCAGAGCTATGGCCCCTTCAATCATGGGCATAATTTCAAGAACGCACCAAAGACAAAGCTTGTTGTAGAGAAGCCCATAGAGGAGAAGAAGCCATGTGACTGTCATCATTATGAGGCATCTTCCTCCAAGAATGCTACCACTGCTAGACCAAAGTTCCAAAAGGTCAAGCAGGAGATCTTGAGGCAAAGGTACAACAGATTTGACTGTTGGTGCTGTGGCAAGGTTGGTCACTTCGCCATAGATTGTTGGTTCAATTCCAGAAATGCTGCTGCCCCTCATGTCAGCAATATGAGAAAGACCGCTCAGAATGTTAATACTCGTAGGGGGAGCACTATAACCCGAGACCAAGGACCCAAACATGTTTGGGTTCCTAAGGCAAATTGATTGTGATTGCAGGGATGTCCAAAGGACAACAAAACGACTATCTTGTACTTGGACAGCGGATGCTCTCGGCATATGACCGGGACTAGAAGCCTCATTCAGAACTTTACTCCAGTCGTGAATGGACCAAAGGTCATCTTTGGAGGTTCAGACCGTGGAATTACTAGAGGCTATGGTATTATTACTAATGGCAATGTATCCTTCTCGGATGTGGCCTATGTTGAAGGATTGGAACACAATCTCGTTAGCATAAGCCAACTCTGCGATAAAGGATACATAGTTGAGTTCCACGCTAATAAGTGCTTAATAAAATCCGTTGACAATATGGAAACGATTCTATCTGACAATCGAAGCAGGAATATTTTTTGTTTAAATTTCATCTGTATAGATTCCTCTACACCAGTTTGTCTTTTAGCAAAAGATAGTGCGTCTCTTGGTGACCAATGGCACAAGAGACTAGCACATATTAATTTCAAAACAATTAATAAACTATTTTCAATGAACTTAGTACGTGATTCCCCAAATATCAAATGCGTCAAAGACAGACCTTGTCATGCATGCGTAAAAGGAAAGCAAACAAGGGCTACCTTTAAAAGCATTATTGGCAAAGACTCTAACAGATGTCTTCATCTATTGCACATGGACTTGTTTGGTCCACTGTAGATTAGAAGTTTGAGAGGTAAGGACTATACATTGGTAATTGTTGATGACTACTTGCGCTTTGCGTGAGTGTTCTTTCTGAAACACAAGTCAGATACCCTCGACATCTTTACTAATTTTGTCAGGCAAGTCCAGAATGAATACAACTGCTCTATAGTCAAAATCAGAAGTGACAACGGAACAGAGTTCAAAACTGGGGCCATGACAGAATTCTATGAAAGCTTGGGTATCTTTCATTAGTTTTCCTCTCCTCGTACTCCACAACAAAATGGATTCGCTGAGAGAAGGAACAGAACACTCATAGAGGCCTACAGGACCATGTTGAGTGATGCTTCACTACCGGAGTACTTCTGGGCTGAGGCCGTCAACACTGCATGTCACGTGCAAAATCGAGTACTTATAAACAAAGTCCACAATAAGACACCTTACGAACTTCTGAAAGGTAGGAAACCAACAGTCTCTTACTTTAGAATCTTTGGCTGTAAATGCTTCGTACTTAACAATGGTAAGTATCATACCACCAAGTTCAGCGAAAAGATCTTTGAAGGTATTTTTGTAGGATATAGTAGCCATAGTAAGGCATGTAGGATATTTAATAAAAAAAACCCTGGTGGTGGAAGAATCGATACTGTTGTATTTGATGAGACGAGCTTGCTGCAAAGCAATCCGTCTAGTGTGCTCATTGAAGATGCAGGTGAAAAGCTGAAAGGAACTAGCTTGGATGATCCTTCCGAAGACAAAGGCGAGAATTTCATTGAGATCACCACTCCAACTCCTATTGAAGAGGCTGATGATCAAAATGAAGAAGTCATCCTGGATGAAGAAATCACTCCGGTGCTTGAAGATAATCCAGATGCAAGAACTTTAGAGCTCAGACATCTGAAGGATCACCCCATGGACCAGATCATAGGAGATCCTTAGGATGGTGTCAGAACTCGGAGAGGTACAACTAATGAGAATCTTCATTTGAGTTTTCTATCACAGGTTGAACCAAAGAAATTTGAGGAAGAAACTCAGACACATCATGGATAATGGTAATGGAAGAAGAGATAAATCAGTTCAAGCGCTGCAATGTGTGGATGCTGGTTCCAAGACCCAAAGGAAAGAACATCATTGGAACAAAATGGGTCTACAGGAACAAGATGGATGAAGACGGAACTATCATAAAGAACAAGGCCAGACTCGTTGCAAAAGGCTATCATCAAGAAGAAGGAATCGACTTCGACCAGACATATTCTCCAGTGGCGAGGCTAGAGGCCATAAGATTGTTCCTAGCATATGCTGCTTTTCAAAGGCTTCACCACCAATCAGATGGACGTGAAGTCGGCCTTCCTGAATGGTAACATAAAGGAGGAAGTGTATGTGGAACAACCTCCAGGTTTCGTTGATCCTAACTTTCCCAATCATGTCTATTTTCTACACAAGGCCCTATATGGTCTGAAACAAGCTCCTAGAGCTTGGTATGAAACGTTGTCTACCTTTCTACTTGAGAACAAGTTCACATAGGGAAAGATAGACAAGACATTATTTCTTAGGGAAATAAAAGGCAAGATTTTGCTAGTGCAAATCTATGTCGACGACATTATCTTTGGCTCTACAGATAACAACCTCTGCAAAAAGTTCTCAAAACTTATGCAAGGGAAGTTTGAAATGAGCAGTATGGGCGAGCTGAAGTATTTCTTAGGGCTTCAGGTGAAACAATCTGAAGATGGAATTTTCATCTCCCAGACCAAATTCACCAAAGAGCTAATTAAGAAATTCGGAATGGAGAACGCAACCTCTATGAGGACTCCAATGGGCTCAACTATGTCTCTGGATAAGGCTGAAAAAGGGAAACCTTTTGATGAAACCAAGTACAGAAGCATAATTGGATCCTTCCTCTACCTTACTGCCAGTAGGCCTGACATAATGTTCTCAACATGTGTCTGTGCTAGATTTCAGGTGAACTCTAAGGAATCTCATTACGCTGCTGCAAAGAGGATCCTGAGATACCTTAAAGGCACACCAAATCTTGGCTTATGGTACCCAAGAAGTAATGACAGTGAACTAATTGGATTTTCAGATGCAGATTTTGCAGGTAGCAAAGACGACCGGAAAAGCACCTCAGGGACTTGCCAATTCTTCAGAAGAAGGCTAATCTCCTGGAGTAGCAAGAAGCAGAACTGTGTCGCAATATCAACGGCCGAGTCAGAGTATATCTCTGTAGGCAGCTGTTACGCACAGTTGCTATGGATAAAGAATCAGTTTGAGGACTACAACCTGCAGTTCAAGGATATTCCCTTGTACTGTGACTCCTCCAGCGCAATTGCAATAGCCAACAATCCAGTCTCCCATAGCCGGACAAAACATATCGAGCTAAGGTATCACTTCATCCGGGAACATGTGGAGCATGGAGACACAGATCTCCAATATGTGCCTACAGATAGGCAAGTTGCAGATATCTTCACAAAGCCACTGGACGAGACCAAGTTCTCGTTCTTCAAGACAGAGCTTGGGATGCTCAACAAAGAGGACTAAAGAAGGCTAGATGACTAAGAAGCACGTAATTGCAAGGGGTTAGTAAAAATCTATTCTTTCTCAACTTTTTCAAAATTCAACTCGAGAAGCATGAGACATACTCGAGTACTCTTCTCTACCTACTCGAGTATAAGAATATGTCTACCCGAGTATGTATACTGACCTACTCGAGTATAAGAATGAACCTACTCGAGTATGTGTACTGACCTACTCGAGTATGAGGATCTGCCTACTCGAGTATCTAAAGACCTACTCGAGTAAGTCACTTACCTGCTCGAGTAAGTCACCTATCTACTCGAGTAGTTTTCTCCACCTACTCGAGTAACTCCTGTTGACCTACTCGAGTAACTCCTGACGACCTACTCGAGTAACTCTCTTACTTACTCGAGTAGTCTATCTCTTTCTCGTGTCCTGTTTCCCAGATTTTGAAAATTGTTCTATTCGCCACCCAGGCTTTATGCCGCCTCTTGCTTTAAATTAATTAGCAGTAATTTAAGAGTTATATATATATGAAATTCCGAAAACTCAAACCTACACGAGATTATTTCTATCTCTCGAGTACCCTCTGCCTCTTCGTCTACCCTGCCGATTCAACTCCTCTCCTCCGCCGCAGTTGCAGAGCCATCTCTCTCATTTCCTCCAGTCACTCGCATCCATGGCGACTTCCTCCAAGATCGGCGTCGGCTCCGAACTAGTCACCGCGGGTATTGCAGAGCTTTCCGATGATTTCCGCAACCTCCTAATTCTTCTCGACACCGCGGCCTCTCCTTCACTCTCCAAGAACCCTATCGCGTTCTCTTCCCCGAAGTTGCAAAATTCTTCTCAAATCTCAAGGTTCGACGAAATGGAAAAGTCCTAAAATCTACAGTAAAGGGATTGAAACTCAAGTTCACCAAGACCTCTGTCTCTCAACTTCTCCGTTTACCGATTGTTGATGAAGAAGATGATCTGGATGATGAAGATTCTGACCGAACATCACTTTTCTGTGGTATCTCTCCTGAAGCTCAGTATCTTAAAAGGTCAGACATGAATGCTGAAGGAAAATTTCTGGTAGACATTATTGGCAAAATTCTTCTCTGCAAGACACACTCCATCAGAGACATCCCATCCTATTTCTTCGACATGATGCAAGCAATTGTCTGCCGCAAGAAATTTCAATTTGGTATGCTGATTTTTGAGAAAATCAAGGACAACATGAAATCCCCCAACTACGCCAGAAGCATCTCTCTGCTTCTCCATGAAACAGATCCTGCAGTTTTCAACTTCTCCAAAGGAACCGCACTTCACCACATGAAGAAGGTCTCCATCTCTTCCATTCAGAGATGGGATCTCAGGTTAAATAACTCTGCCCAAGCTGCAAAGCTCTCAGAAATTCCAGAAGTTCCAGCTATAGAGGAAAGGACTCCATCTCCCTCTCCTCATCATGTGGCCAGCTCCTCTGGTGCACTCAGTGAGGGGGAGCCTGTTCCCTCTATCCCAGTCAGGCAGCCCTCTCCTCATCCAGAAATTCCATCCCTACCTCATACTCCACAAAGTTCAGCCACTCCTTAGATCAAGTACCTCAAGGCACTCTTCTGTCCACAGCTGTTGTTATAGATGTCATGATTGCAGAGCTTTCTGAAGAAGTGCTCCCTCCTCCTCCTCTATCTCCTCCAGCTCCAACCACTGAATATCACAAGGACTTCTCTCCAGTACAGGCTCCTGCCCATTCTCCAGCCAGGACTCCAACTCCTTCTCCACATCCTCCAGCAGACAAGCCAGACACCATTCTCATTTCTGATGAGCCTTCTCCTGAGCCAGCTAAGGCCCCTCTCAGAAATCTAGACTTCTCCCTTCCTTAGGATACAGAAGAAGGAGTTGCTCTCCCTCCTACCACCAGAGCTCACAGCTCTGTGATAATTGAAGAACTAGATCCTTGGGTACCTCCTTCTCTCCCTACTGCTGCTTCATCTACAGCTGCTGCTACAGTCTCCTCCTCCTCAGATTTGCTACAACACATCAAAATTCTTCTTCACGAACAAAGACATCATTTTGACACTCTCTAAAGGTGGTCACTGACAAGGTAACTGCTCTTGAGACTGAGATGAGCAGGGGCTTTGCTGAAATTCAGCATAACACTAACAAGCTCAAGTACCTATTCCAACTTGGTGGCAAAGCCCTTGACCATACTATCACTAGTGTGTCAATGTTATGGAACAAGGTGTCACCCTGGCCAACAATCAGATGGAACTAGACAAGAGAAATGAAGCCAACAAGATGAAGATCTGTGAAGAAGTGGGCATTTTCAAAGATGATGCCATAGCCCAGCTCTCTGTTGAAATCAGAAAGGGGGAGGGTTTTATAAAAGAGCTCAAAGAACAGGTAGAAAAATCTACTGCTCAGAAGACAGGTGAATTGCAAGCTCATATGAACACCATTCATGCTGATGTGCTAGCCCAGATTCAGAGTGTCAAATTTCACACATATGACACTGCTGTCTGGATGCACAATCAAATCTTGCCAGACCTTACAGTTAACCCAAACATCATTCCCCATCATCTCAATCCTCTAGCCACAGATGTCTCTGCCCCAGCTATTCCTCTGCAACCCACCTTCTCTCCCAGGCCTGGAGACTCAGTTGCCCCTCCAGATACTTATGTTCCAGGCTGGGAAGAAGATCCTGCTGATATATTCCTTCAAGCTCCTCCAGAGATCAGAATCAAGAAGAAAAGGAAGTATTGTGAAGGCCCCTCTGCTAGCAGGACTGCTCCTTCTAAGGCCCCTGAACATGCTGAAGCTTGGTATCCAGCCTCAAAGTCTCTCATTTTGGACACACTCAGGCTGGTTATGGATCACAATGAGAATAGGAGCACTCACTATAGTTCCCAGTAATGGGAGTTATATGAGAAGTCAATGCTGAAAAGGAAGATCCATGACAGAGAGTTTGGGAGAAATAACCATGCTGCTCCTCCAAGGACTCCTAAGTATTTCCCTAAACCATTCAGCTATCTAAGAAGACAACAAGAAAAGATGGATAAGCAGCAATCCCAAGCCTAAACCTAAAAGATGATGAGAGATTGACATGACAAATTGTAGACTTGATCTTTTTGGAAACTTGCATATATACAATTCTTCATTACTGTCTAATTATCTTTTTCATTATCCTTTGCTTACCTGCTCATATTTTTCTACTTAGTCTCTTTTATGTCCATAATTCACCTTAGTGTAAAGGGTTCTAACTTCAACAAATAGGGGGAGATTGTTGGGTATTTCATCCACATCAACCCAGATTTGATGAAGTCACCCTGGAACTCAGATGAATTAAGTTGTATTTGATGCTTGGTTTGAGTTATATGTTTGTAGGAATTTCACCGGGAAAGTGTAGACCAATGTCAGTCCACAGTGGGTCACCAAACACAGGAACTGTGCAATATAATCACTCATTGCATATTCCAAGGTGTTGACTCATGTGATGTCTCTCTATTGGGACACACTTCATATTCAAGCCATTGGACTATGGGAAAGGAATTGGAAGTTAACTATACTAGAAAAAAAGTTTTCCAGCAACAAAAATCTTTCTAAGTCTTTTACTTGAGTAGGTCTATAACTACTCGAGTAGTCTGGCTACAATTTACTACTCGAGTAAAGGAATCTTGTACTCGAGTACTTAAGTGAATCTCTCGTGTAGCTAAGTCACCTACTCGAGTAGACATAGTCATATACTCGAGTAGCATACTTATATACTCGAGTAGATTACTCTTTATACCTGAGTATTAAAGAGTTCACTCATCAAAATTTCTCTAAGTCATATACTCGAGTAAGTATACTCATATACTCGAGTAAGTATACTCACATACTCGAGTAGATAGAAACATACTCGAGTAGTTCATTATACCTACTCGAGTAGATCATTTGTCACTCGTGTACCTTGATATTTCCCTACTCCAGAAATTTTCTAAGTATTTCACTCGAGTAGAACTTTCACCTACTCGAGTAGATTACTTCCTCTCGAGTAGTTTAGTTCAACTACTCGAGTAGTTGCCAGCTGACCTCTTCAGAATTTTTCTAAGTATCCCACTCGAGTAGTACTTCATGTACTCGAGTAGTTTATGTAATATACTCGAGTAGCTTTTCCAGTACTCGAGTAGATCCTCTATGTACTCGAGTAGGTCTCTACACATACTCGAGTAGTTCTGTCTGCTTACTCGAGTAGTTGATTTCTATATACTCGAGTGGTCTATCTATATATACTCGAGTATGTTCTCCTTCATATACTCAAGTAGTTATTCAACTACTCGAGTAGTTATTTACTTACTCGTGTAGTTGGCCGAACTTTTCTGAAATTCTGCTAAGTCCTTTTTCTGACGGGATTTTGAAATCACGCGACATGGTTTGTCCACGTGTACATCATTATGACCGATTATGACCGTTAGTCTCTCCTATATAAGGTCTTATCAAAAAATGACCAACCCTAAGTATTCTCAAAGCTTTCTTGTCATTCTATTTTGAGAAAGTTCTTCAGCCGACTCCTCTCTATTTTCCCGAAACGGAAGACGCCGTCGCCACCATCTTCTCCGGCCACTTCTTCTAAAGTCAGAGTATTCATTCTGAAGAAAGTTACAGATCGAGATCGACTTCACTGTTCATCTTCTCTCTCTGATTCTGTAAAGGCAAGAAGATCCAGATCTGGGCCGAGACTATCTTCACCGATTTCTGATAGTGCTGCAAAGTTCAAAAGAAGAAGTTTTCTGGCCGTCTCTTCAGATCTGATTGGATATATTGGTTGTATAATTTTTCCCACTTTATTAATCTTGTAGGAGAAAGTTTCTCCGAGTGTAGGAGTTTTTCACTCCGAGTTTGTAGGAAGTGCTATCTTTCGAGGTGTAGATCCCGTTATTTGGATCGCATTTGTAGGAACTTTGTTCCGAGGTTAGGATCGATTTTTGATCCGAGATAGTGGAGTAGCCGAGTCTAGTAGATTGCTAGATCGGTGAGGGAAAGTGGATGTACCCAAGGTTGGGGAACCACTATAAATCTTGTGTCGTCTGTGATATTGGTAGATATTTCTGTGTTGTGCTCTAATTATTTTTTATTCCGCAAAAGACGCACAACTCACCTATTCACCCCCCCTCTAGGTGATTTAGGGTGACAACCGTTTTTTTTCATACTCGAATATCCTCAGGGAAGATTGTAGATGATACTCTCTAGAAGCTTGCATGAACTGGCTCACCTTTCCAACGGCATAAAAGATGTTGAGTCTGGTTACCGTGAGATAAATGAGTTTGTCCACCAGACGTCGGTACCTCGTAAGATCAGATAGAAGGGGCGAGTCATCTATCCAAGTTTTGTCTTCCCCAATATCCATGAGAGAACGGGCAAGTTTAGTACCAGTTAATCTGGCCTCCTTTAGAAGACCAAGAGCATACTTTCGTTGGGAAAGGACTATGGAGTTGGGCTTCCTAGAGATTTCAATTCCCAAAAAGTATTTGAAAGATATGGTACCTAAACACCTAGAGGGGGGGGTGAATAGGTGACCTAATCCTTTTTAAGTTTTGTTTGGCAGCACAACAGCTATTTCACAGAATTCTACAGCTAACAGCAATTACAGCATAAACACAGTAATTTCACAGCACAGCACAGAAGACACACTAATTTATAGTGGTTCCCCAATCTTTGGGTACATCCACTTTCCCCCTTCGCCTATCTAGCAGTGTACTAGATTCGGCCAAACTTCTCCACTAACTCAGAACCAAACTAGGTTCCTACCTCAGGCCCAAAGCCTTACACTCAGCCAAAAGGCCTACACTCAGCCACCCAGGCCTACACTCAGAGTTCTTCAACTCCTACACTCAGGCAACCAAGCCCTACCCTCAGCCTTTATAAAATAGGCTTACAATTCTCTCAGATCCAATGGATCCTACAGGTTAAAATAGAAAGTATAATAGATAACTCTACAACTCAGAAATAGGAGAGGAGTTGAGAGATTCTTGAAGAGTTCTTGGAAGAACTCAGTTAGATCCAAACTGACTTAGCTTCCTTCAAAGCTTCTTGATTAGAACTGAATTAGTCTGAATCTTCTGCAGTTGTTCCTTGACCTCTACTTCTTGAAATCCAGATGACTCTGAAATCTTCTTCTCAGCCTTAGTTCCAAAGACTGAATACTTAGTTGGAGCTCTCTCTCTCCAACTTCTTAGATCTGCTGATGCACAACAAGATCTTCTTGTGTTGATACTCAATATATCACTTTTACAAAGATCTGAACTCTCTCTGTGAAAACTTTGTCAACCACTTCTATATTACTTCAACAATCAATCTCTTAATCTCAATCATCTCTTCTGTAGACTATGAGTGCCTATTTATAGGCTTCCTTCATGGTAACCGGCTGGTCCGGTTCATAACAGACTTCTGATATCACTGTCAGTTGATGTAGACCGGCTGGATCGGCAGCTGTCTTGTCAACCGGTCACTTCTTGAAATTCCTCTAACTGTCAGATAGTGTCGAGACTTTCTATTCTTAAGTGTCGACACTTATAGGCCAAGTGTCGACACATGTTGTGTAAGTGTCGACACAAGTCTACAAGGTGTCGACACAATTCCTTGTATGTCTCGACACAGTTTCTTCTGCATGTGTCGACACTGAAATTGAGTGTCGACACAAGTACTTGTTCTTCATTCTGCAACTGTATTCTTCTAAGTGTCGACACAACTCCTTTGTGTCGACACAACTTTATGTGTTGAAACGGTCAAGTGTCGACACAGCTTCTTGGTGTCGACACAAGTCTTCACTTTTGTTTCTTCAGCTGAGTGTCGACACATTCCCTTAGTGTCGACACTTGTACTTAGAATATTTTGTAACTTTTCTGATCTTTGCTAAGTGTCGACACAGCTCCTTGTGTCGACACTTTCTTCAAGTGTAGAGTCTTCAACTAAGTGTCGACACATTGTGCTGAGTGTCGACACTTTCTTCAAGTGTTGACTCCTCTGGTTGTGTGTCGACACATTGTGCTGAGTGTCGATACTTACTTCAAATACTGAGTCTTTAGCTAAGTGTCGACACATTGTGCTGGGTGTCGACACTTACTTCAAGTGCTGACTCTTCTGCATAGTGTCGACACATTGTGTTGAGTGTCGACACTTGGACTTAGAATCTGCAGACTTTTGCTGAGTGTCGACACTTACTTCAAGTGTCGACACTTTCTGGTGTTGACTCA
Organism: Platanthera guangdongensis; assembly: GCA_039583875.1. Classification (NCBI taxonomy): domain Eukaryota; kingdom Viridiplantae; phylum Streptophyta; class Magnoliopsida; order Asparagales; family Orchidaceae; genus Platanthera; species Platanthera guangdongensis. The sequence continues at coordinate 171,967,655 of CM077153.1, read as the reverse complement.
GCTCTTGTAGGTGTCGACACTTCTGCTAAGTGTCGACACAGCTTTTCTGCATTCTTCTACACTGAGTGTCGACACAGCTCCAAGTGTCGACACTTTCTGACTGGTGTCGACTCTTCTTCCCAGGTGTCGACACAATGACTCCAAGTGTCGACACTGCTTGTCTAGGTGTCGACACAAGCTTTCTCAAGTGTCGACACTTTCCCTCTGGGTGTCGACACATGGACTTAGAATTTTTAGCTTCAGTCCAGTGTATTCCTAACCTGCACAAGTAACTCAAACAAACATCAAATACACTATGATGTATATCATTGAGTTAGGTGAGGCTTCTTCAAATCAGGTACATTTGACCAATGTACCCAACAATCTCCCCCTATTTGGAGAAGTCATAATCCTTAGTCAATGATATACAACACTCATAAATAAAAATTATAAAATGAAGTAAAACAGATATATGACAACAGAGTTAAACTTAAACATGTAATAAAGCACACATGTATACTCATACAGCATTACAGAACAAACAAGAATTAGACACATTCTACTGAACAATCATGAAATATATATTTATCAAAAATTGTTCATACATTGTTTGCAATAGATTTTCAAAGATTTACAATAATGTTCAGATGTAACAGATTACAACATTCTTCAGTTTTAATCTTAGTCTAATTCTGCTCTGGTTCCTTAATGACTATGTCTTTTCCAGTTTGTACTTTAGCCTTCACAGCAGCAGCAGCAGCAGGCTCAGCTTCAGCAATCTTCTTCCCTTTGGAGTCCTTCTTCTTCTGTTCTTCAGCCTTGATCTTTTGCCTTTCAAAATAATGATAGGGCTTAGGAAAGTACTTGCTAGGCTCCACAGCTGTAGGAGGTAGCTTTCCTAACTTAGCCTTCCTTCTATGTTGGACTATGGCTTCCTGCCTACTTTCATGTTTCCTCCATTCTGCCTCTGAGAACCACTTGTTCCTCTCATGGGCATTGTCCTTGGCCGCTTTCCATGCAGTGAGAATGATGTTCCTAGAAGTAGGGCTCCACTGTTCAAAATCAGGTTTTTGCTCAGCAAGTTCCCTGAACTTCTTCTTTGACAGCCTAGTCTCTTCTTCTTTGTCCAAAGCCTCTTGCACAGCAGCTGTGATAGGTTGAACAACCTTTTCCAGAATAATATTAGGCTTACCAGCAGTTGGACTATACATTGTGCTTACATCAGCATGAACCATTTCAAAATCTGGAGGTGGATAGATTACATCAGCCACTGCCTGTTGCTCACCTCCAAGATATGTTCCTTGAATACCAGATTCAGCTGCATTGTCATCATCACACAGGGGAGGATAGCCCAGTGTAGCCCTGATGGAATTGGATATCCATTTTGCATGGTCAGAACTGGCTTTGACTAACACCCTCTCCCCCTTTATGACTTCTTGTGCCACATGATCTCTCACATCATCTTTCTGGAACCTGATTTGGCTGTCCAAATACCTTATGCCCTCTTTAAAGAAAGGTCTAAGCTTGGTAAGCTGTTCAGAAATGACCTTCTGGGAATCCTTGATGGCAGTCTTGACAGCAGTTAGTTCAGCGTGAAAGAGTTTATCAAAATCAGCCTTGGCAGCAGCAGAGGAGGTTGATGGTTCATCAGACTTTTTCTTGAGTTCAGTGACTATGGCATTGTGAGATGCAGTCAAGTTATCATTCATCCTGAGTTGATTTTCCAGCACATAGCCTTGCTTTTGTGCTATATCTTCTACTTTCTCTTTGATGGTTTCTTGATGTTTAGCCAGATAGACCACTGCATGAGCACCCTTTGTAAAACAATCAGTCATCTCCTTTTTATTAAGGTTCATTTCAAACCTTATTGACTTTATTTCCTGTCCCAGATCAGATTGTAGTGCCTTGTGCCCTTCATCAACATAAGTTTCTAAAGCCTTCCTTTGTTCATCCATCTTGATTTGCATGGCAAGCAGTAGAGCACTGTAATCAGTTGATGGAGGTTGTTGAACTAAGGAATGTTGTGCAACAGTTTGTAGAGCTTTCTTATAGCTCTGACTCATTCTTTTGAAAACAAAGAACTTCTGTTTCTTAGCTTGCTCAGCGGCATCATCTTCAGATTCTGATGTACTGGCTATATCCACCCTATCCTTAGGGCTGGATGGTTGTTCAGTGTGCACATCTTGTGCCTTCTCAGTATCTAGCCTTATAGGCTCTACTTGAATATCCAAATTCTCCCCCTCAGCAGCAGCATCCTTTTCTGCATCAGCAGCATTCTTTTCCATATCAAAGTCATCCTGATCTAAATTCAGAAATAGATCTTCCATTGTGTATTCTGCTGGAGAATGTGCAGGAGAGGTACTGGTTTCATCAGCTACAACAGATGTGTCTTGGAGAACAACATCTGGTTCTTGAGTTGCTGGCTGATTTTGCTGATGGTCATCAGACAAATCAGAATTTATTATAGAAAAATTCAAAGTATTAAGGTCAACAAGTACCTCTTGAATGAGGAGGGTGGCTTGCTCACTCTCCAGTGTAGATGGTTCTGCTACACCTGGAAGCTCCCCCTGGATGTCAGCTGGCTCCTGTGGAGCAGGTGACTTTTCTGCAGCCTTATCCATTGGACTATCAGGAGTGAAGACCACATGTTCTTCACTGCCTGAGCTGCTGGATGGCTCTTGAGGCACAGCAGCAGTCTTCCTCTTCTTCCTGGGAGGAGAGTCTTTCTTAGAAGTTTGTTTCTCAGGGGTGGTCAATTCCTTTGACACCAGCACCCTTTCCCATCTAGAGAATATCCTTGAGTCCATTCTCCTCATGTGATTGATTTTTGTTCCTGCAGCAGAGCGCATTACCTCTGGAATTGATCCAGCCAGGTAGAGACTTAGTATCCTGCCCAGATTGGGCTTCTTCAGACTTTCTTTTACTTTCTCAAAGACAATCATAGACCAGTCTGTCTTAAGGTTGAAGATGATTCTGGTCATGATACTGAACATAGAGGCTGACACCCTGTCATGCCCTCCTGGTTTGCTTAGAAGAACCTTGCCTACAACTTCAGACAGGAATTTTCCTTGATTATTCATCCCCTTCCTGTTGAAAACTGATCCTATTTTCATCTTAGGATCAAGACCGCACCAGTCCAAAGCTTCTTTGGTCTTTGATGTTGTGACTTCCTCTTCTTCCTGAACTTTAGGTAGCTGAAGTACCTTTCTCAGACTCTTGGGTGATACTTTGACCTTGGTGTCATGCACCCTTGATTTAATTATGTAGCCTGAGTCATCTACAGACGCTCCAGTAAGAAATTCAAGCACCTCTTTCTTCCATATCTTGGTTGGTTCTGAAACCAAGAACTCCAGTCCTGAAACGCTGACTAGGGTTATCACTGATTTGAATTCCTGATCACTGTCGTCGAATGCGCCTCGCACGAGCTCATAGCCTTCGTTAACGTTCTCTTCCATCTTGGGAGCCATTAGGGTTTGGAGAATTAGTCGTTAGAGAAGAGAAATGTCGACACAGGAGTTTTAGTCTCGAAACTCTGAAAGCGTGTAGACAAACACAAACAGAACCCTATTTATACCTGTTGAGTTTTGAAGATGAACAGGCGGGATAGTGAGCTAAACATGTGTCGACACTGACATTAAGTGTCGACACCGACTTATAATGTCTCGACACACATGTGTCGACACAAGTTTAGTCAACAGATTTTATGTGTCGACACTTGGTGAAGTGTCGCCACCACTATACTCGACATGTAGTCGAGACTTTACTTAGAAAAATTCTGAGTAAAACTTAAGTGTCGACACTTTATTGGATGTGTCGACACCTACTCGACATGTGTCGACACTATCATTCTGAAGTGTCGACACTAACTTCCTAGATGTGTCGACACCATTTTCCTGAAGTGTCGACACTTACTATTCTGTGTCGACATAGACTTGTCTATGTGTCGACACCTTTTTACTTAGCCAATTTTTGTTCTGTATACTTAATCTAAGTTTATCATACCTAGTTCAATTTTGAACCTATTAAACTTAGCTTCATCTAAGGGCTTAGTGAACATATCAGCTATCTGATTATCAGTTCTAACATATTCAAGTGTAATATCATTTCTTTCTACATGCTCCCTAAGAAAGTGATATTTAATCTCAATATGTTTAGTTCTACTATGTGATACAGGGTTGTTAGCTATTGAAATAGCACTAGTAGAATCACAATAAAGTGGAGTTCTACTTACCTGACATCCATAGTCTTCTAGCTGATGTTGAATCCACAGAAGTTGAGCACAGCAACTTCCTGCAGCTACATATTCTGACTCAGCTGTGGAGATGGCCACACTGGTTTGCTTCTTACTACTCCATGAAATGAGTCTTCCACCTAGGAACTGACAGGATCCAGTTGTGCTCTTTCTATCTTCTTTGCATCCTGCAAAGTCTGCATCTGAATAGCCTGTTAGATCAAAATCTCCATTCCTAGGGTACCAGAGGCCTAGATAGGGTGTGCCCTTTAGATATCTCAAGATTCTCTTGACTGCAGTCAAGTGAGATTCTTTGGGGCAGGCTTGATACCTGGCACAAACACATGTAGCATACATAATGTCAGGCCTACTTGCAGTCAAGTATAGTAGGGAGCCAACTATCCCTCTATACAAGGTTTCATCTACAGGTTTCCCTGCATCATCCTTGCTTAGAGACATACTTGACCCCATAGGAGTCTTCATGGTACTGGAGGAATCCATACCATATTTCCTTATGAGTTCTAGGGTGAACTTAGACTGACATATGGATAGACCACTTTCAGTCTGTTTAACTTGGAGACCCAAGAAAAACTTCAGTTCTCCCATACTACTCATTTCAAATTGACTCTGCATAAGCTTTGCAAACTTTTTGCAAAGGCTACTTTCAGTAGACCCAAATATAATGTCATCTACATATATTTGGACAAGTATTACTTTGCCTCTAGATTCCCTAAGGAATAGAGTCTTATCTATTTTCCCCCTTGTGAACTTGTTCTCAATGAGGAAACTAGATAGGGTTTCATACCAAGCTCTAGGAGCTTGCTTTAACCCATACAATGCTTTCCTAAGTCTATAGACATGATGTGGAAGAGTAGGATCAACAAAACCTGAAGGCTGCTCCACATATACTTCTTCTTTTAAATTACCATTAAGGAATGCTGACTTCACATCCATTTGGTATACTTTGAATCCTTGGTAGGTTGCATAGGCCAAGAACATCCTTATGGCTTCCAGTCTGGCTACTGGAGCAAAGGTTTGATCAAAATCAATACCTTCTTCTTGCCTATATCCTTTTGCAACTAGTCTTGCCTTATTCTTAATGATGACACCTTGTTCATCTAACTTGTTCCTGTAGATCCACTTTGTTCCTATCACATTGTGATCTTTAGGCTTAGGAACCAGATCCCACACCTTGCATCTTTTGAACTGATTAAGCTCCTCCTGCATTGCTTCAGTCCACTGTGGATCTTGTATAGCTTCTTCAAATTTCTTTGGTTCTATTTGAGACAGAAAACTTGAATATACTACTGCATTCTGATTTCTGCTCCTTGTCTGAACACCTTGTCTTGGATCTCCAATAATCAGCTCTACTGGATGATCTCTTAGATGCCTGTTGGCTGGGGGCATCCTTACTTCTGGTTGAACTTCTTCAGCATCTTCATCAAGCTGAGTTCCTTGTACTTCTACAGCTCCTTGCACATGTAGTTCTCCCCCTGGACATAAACCATCTTCTTTTACTTGCTGTCTTGCAGCAGGTACATCTTCTATGGTTAGCTTGTCCATCTTCTTAGTAAGACCTGTAGGGCTGCACACACTACTAGACAACTCATTGTTAATTAGTTGTGTTTCATCAAAAACTACATGCACAGACTCCTCTACAACTTGTGTGGTCAAGTTGTAGACTCTATAAGCCTTACTATTATTGTTGTACCCAACAAACACTCCCTCTTGGGATTTGGCAGCAAATTTAGTTAAGTAAGACTTCCCATTGTTAAGTATGAAGCATTTACAACCAAAGATCCTAAAATAGGACAGATTTGGTTTCCTGCCTTTCACTACTTCAAAGGGGGTCTTGTTTAACCTTTTAGTGATGGTAGCCCTATTTATCACATGGCATGCAGTGTTAACTGCTTCAGCCCAGAAATATTCTGGCAGTGATGAATCACTTAATAGGGTTCTACCAGCCTCTATCAAGGTCCTATTTTTCCTTTCAGCAATGCCATTTTGCTGAGGTGTTCTTGGTGAAGAGAATTCTTGAAATATCCCATAGTCTTCACACAGCTTTGTCATGCTTTCAGACTGAAACTCAGTACCATGGTCACTTCTAATTTTGACCACTGTACAGTTCAATTCATTCTGAATTTGCTTAACAAAACTATAGAAGACACTAGGTGTTTCAGATTTCTGCTTTAAGAAGAACACCCAGGAAAACCTTGAGTAGTCATCAACAACTACAAAGGTGTAGACCTTCCTACCTAAGCTGTGAACTGGCATTGGACCAAATAGATCCATATGCAAGAGGTATAAACACCTCACAGCATCTTTGTTGTCTAAGCTTTTAAAGGTGGATTTAGTCTGCTTGCCCTTTTGACAAGCTGAGCAAATGCCATCTTTGACACACTTAACTTGAGGACCATTCCTCACTAACTCTTTACTAAAGAGTTTGCCAATAGTCTTGTAATTAAGATGAGCAAGCCTCTTGTGCCATTTGACACATTGAGAGACTGTCTCATCAGCTACAAGACAGACTGGAGAACAATTGTTCTCAACCATAATGTCTAAGCAGTAGACATTTCTCTTTCTATATCCAGTCAAAATGATCTCTTGATCACTTGACCTCTTGATATGACAACCATTTTTAACAAATGAGATGTCATACCCTACATCACTTAATTGACTTATACTAATGAGGTTGTGTTTCAAACCTTTAACATAAGCCACTTTAGTAATGGTAACAAGGTTAGAAGAAATGTTACCAAACCCTTTGATGATTCCTTTTTCAGTACCACCAAAGGTCACCTTTGGACCATTTTTGATTGGGATGTAGTCCTTCAGTAGTCCCCTAGTTCAAGTCATGTGTCTGGAACAACCACTATCCAAGTACCATGTAGGGGTATGGTCACTTGGATTCACCTGCAAAACAAATTAATGAACCTTAGAACCCAAAGTAAACTTGGGTCCTTGGTGATTGTTAGTTTGCAATTTGACATAGCTACCTGCTGGCTTTCCAACAGGTAACTTGCTACTCAACTTGGCACTGGCATTGTGCCAACAATCCAAGGCAAAGTGGCCAACCTTGCCACAACACCAACATTCAAACTTGTTGTACCTTTGCTTAGGTACAACCTTTGCTGTCTTGACCACAGCAGCCTTGTTGAATGTTGGGGCTTTGCCCTTGGACTTGGACTGATCCTGAACAGTCCTCACAGGCTTAACAAAACCCAATCCAGCCTTTCCTTTATGATGAACAAATTCATCAATCAAGGGTAGCACTGATTTAGGTTTTGAAAACCTAGCAACTAGCTCTTTCTCCTTCTGGAGATTGATCTCCAGCAACTTAATTTGATCATTTTTAAATGTAATAGTACCCATCTGAATCACAGTAATGTGTTTCAGCCTGGCTACTTCATTCAGTTTTTGATCATACTCCTTCTCAAAATCTGTTGCAGCTGCCTTAAGATCAGCAATCTCCTTTGCCTGACTTTTGGCTAGGATCTTGCTTTTCTTATAGGCTTGCAACAGTACTTGGTATTCATCTAAGAGCTGATGAATATCTCCCTCAGATTCAGAATCACTTCCATCACTTGATGAAGATGATTCTGACTCTGAACTAGAACTGGAATCTGAACTTGGAGTTGGACTTTGTACCTGACTAGGTCCTGGCTGCTCCAGGATTTTGGTACTTTCAGTCAATGCCATTAGTCCTTGGCACTGAACCTCTTCTTGTTCATAGATTGATTCCATGATCTGCATAAACTCTTCTTCTTCTTCAGCAAATAGCCCTATATAGGCTTCAGCATCTGTCTCAGTGTCTGAAGAAGAAATGTCTGAAAGAGTCTTCTCATTCTTTGCAACAAAGGACTTCTCCTTCTTTCCTTTGAAGTGAGTCTTCTTTTTGCCACTCGATTCTTTCCTTCTTTCAGGACAATCTGCAATTACATGACCCTGTCTGTTGCAGCAGTAACACACAATCTTAGACCCAGTTGCCTTGCTAGTCTTTGTCCTTTGCTTGTCCTTCTTTGAAGGCTTCTTCTCCTGATACTGAACTTCTTTCCCTTTGGAAAAAGAAGGTCTGGACTTCCACTATTTCTTCTTCAGGAATTTCTGAAAATGTCTGGTAAATGCAGCAAAGTCTTCATCACTTTCACTGCTTGTAGATTTAGTGCTAACAGACTCATCACAATCTGATTCAACTACCTCTGAAGGAGGAGTTGATGACTTAGTCCTGTTCTTTCTAGGTACTTCTGACTTAAAGGCAACAGTCCTTTCCCTGTGTTCAGTCCTTGTTGACTTTTCCTCCTCTTTTCTTACTGACAATTGCATCTCATAAGATAACAACTTGCCAAACAGTGTGGGAGGAGGAATTTCTCCCAACTTTGCCATTTCTCTGATGGCACAGATCTTAGTGTCCCAATCTTTGGTTAGGGACCTCAAGAACTTATCATTCAATTCATAGTTTGTGAACTCCCTTCCATAGGACATGAGTTCATTAACAATTCTGTAGAACTTTTTGTAGCATTCAGTGATGCTATCTCCTCTTCCTTGCCTAAAGCTCTCATATTCTTGATTAAGCAAGGATTTCCTATCTTGTCTTACTTCTTCAGAACCTTCCATGTAGACAATGAGGGTATCCCACATTTCTTTTGCTGTTTTACAGTGAATAAGGTTCTGGAAGGTGGCATCATCAATTGCACTAACTATGATGTTCTGTGCCCTTTTGTCCATTGTAGCTAGGACAATCTCATCCTTGGTCATCTCAGAAAAATCCTTTGGAGTTCTCTGTGTAGCATCCAAGACTGAAATCTTCATGGGCACATAAGGCCCTTCCTTGACTGTGATGTAGATCCTAGGGTCAGAGGCCTCCATGAACAGCCTTACCCTTTCTTTCCAGATTCCAAAAATCTCCTTTCTGCAAATGGGCAGTTTCATTGAACCCAATTCCTTGTGATTCTCTGAAGACCCCATGTTTCTTGATTTTCTTGAAACTGTTTCCTGACTTATACTGAATCTGCCAAACTGGATCTCCTCAGACAGTTAGTCCTTTTTGAGTAACCTGGCTCTGATACCACTTGAAAGATATGGTACCTAAACACCTAGAGGGGGGGGGGGTGAATAGGTGACCTAATCCTTTTTAAGTTTTGTTTGGCAGCACAACAGCTATTTCACAGAATTCTACAGCTAACAGCAATTACAGCATAAACACAGTAATTTCACAGCACAGCACAGAAGACACACTAATTTATAGTGGTTCCCCAATCTTTGGGTACATCCACTTTCCCCCTTCGCCTATCTAGCAGTGTACTAGATTCGGCCAAACTTCTCCACTAACTCAGAACCAAACTAGGTTCCTACCTCAGGCCCAAAGCCTTACACTCAGCCAAAAGGCCTACACTCAGCCACCCAGGCCTACACTCAGAGTTCTTCAACTCCTACACTCAGGCAACCAAGCCCTACCCTCAGCCTTTATAAAATAGGCTTACAATTCTCTCAGATCCAATGGATCCTACAGGTTAAAATAGAAAGTATAATAGATAACTCTACAACTCAGAAATAGGAGAGGAGTTGAGAGATTCTTGAAGAGTTCTTGGAAGAACTCAGTTAGATCCAAACTGACTTAGCTTCCTTCAAAGCTTCTTGATTAGAACTGAATTAGTCTGAATCTTCTGCAGTTGTTCCTTGACCTCTGCTTCTTGAAATCCAGATGACTCTGAAATCTTCTTCTCAGCCTTAGTTCCAAAGACTGAATACTTAGTTGGAGCTCTCTCTCTCCAACTTCTTAGATCTGCTGATGCACAGCAAGATCTTCTTGTGTTGATACTCAATATATCACTTTTACAAAGATCTGAACTCTCTCTGTGAAAACTTTGTCAACCACTTCTATATTACTTCAACAATCAATCTCTTAATCTCAATCATCTCTTCTGTAGACTATGAGTGCCTATTTATAGGCTTCCTTCATGGTAACCGGCTGGTCCGGTTCATAACAGACTTCTGATATCACTGTCAGTTGATGTAGACCGGCTGGATCGGCAGCTGTCTTGTCAACCAGTCACTTCTTGAAATTCCTCTAACTGTCAGATAGTGTCGAGACTTTCTGTTCTTAAGTGTCGACACTTATAGGCCAAGTGTCGACACATGTTGTGTAAGTGTCGACACAAGTCTACAAGGTGTCGACACAATTCCTTGTATGTCTCGACACAGTTTCTTCTGCATGTGTCGACACTGAAATTGAGTGTCGACACAAGTACTTGTTCTTCATTCTGCAACTGTATTCTTCTAAGTGTCGACACAACTCCTTTGTGTCGACACAACTTTATGTGTTGAAACGGTCAAGTGTCGACACAGCTTCTTGGTGTCGACACAAGTCTTCACTTTTGTTTCTTCAGCTGAGTGTCGACACATTCCCTTAGTGTCGACACTTGTACTTAGAATATTTTGTAACTTTTCTGATCTTTGCTAAGTGTCGACACAGCTCCTTGTGTCGACACTTTCTTCAAGTGTAGAGTCTTCAACTAAGTGTCGACACATTGTGCTGAGTGTCGACACTTTCTTCAAGTGTTGACTCCTCTGGTTGTGTGTCGACACATTGTGCTGAGTGTCGACACTTACTTCAAATACTGAGTCTTTAGCTAAGTGTTGACACATTGTGCTGGGTGTCGACACTTACTTCAAGTGCTGACTCTTCTGCATAGTGTCGACACATTGTGTTGAGTGTCGACACTTGGACTTAGAATCTGCAGACTTTTGCTGAGTGTCGACACTTACTTCAAGTGTCGACACTTTCTGGTGTTGACTCAGCTCTTGTAGGTGTCGACACTTCTGCTAAGTGTCGACAGAGCTTTTCTGCATTCTTCTACACTGAGTGTCGACACAGCTCCAAGTGTCGACACTTTCTGACTGGTGTCGACTCTTCTTCCCAGGTGTCGACACAATGACTCCAAGTGTCGACACTGCTTGTCTAGGTGTCGACACAAGCTTTCTCAAGTGTCGACACTTTCCCTCTGGCTGTCGACACATGGACTTAGAATTTTTAGCTTCAGTCCAGTGTATTCCTAACCTGCACAAGTAACTCAAACAAACATCAAATACACTATGATGTATATCATTGAGTTAGGTGAGGCTTCTTCAAATCAGGTACATTTGACCAATGTACCCAACAGTATTTCGGGGAGCCCATATCCTTCGTGACCAAGTGCTGACGGAGGTGTTTCTTTGTCAACGTTACACCATCCTGGTCATCGCTAGTAAGAAGAATGTCATCAACATAAACCGTAAGAACTACCAGACCAGAGACAGTTTTCTGAATGAACAAGGAGTGATCAGCTGAGCTTCTTATAAAACCAATGGCCGCAACGATGTCGCTAAACTTGTCAAACTAGGCACGAGGACTTTTCTTGAGCCCATAGATAGCCTTCTTTAGCTGGCATACTCATTTCTCCGCATGAGAAACATACCCATGAGGTTGCTCCATGTAAACATCTTCCTGAAGATCCCCATAAAGAAAGGCATTTTTGACATCCAGCTGTGAAAAGGGCCAATCCATATTGACAGCCATAGAGAGAAGGACACCAATAGTACTGAGATGAGTAACTGGAGAGAAAGTGTCAAAGTAATCAATCCCATAAGTTTGGGTAAAACCCTTGGCAACAAGTCGAGCCTTGTAACGATCCACACTGCCATCGGGAAGGAACTTCACCACAATGACCCAGCGACAGCCAACAACATCTGTGTTGAAAGGAGGAGGAACCAGGGTCCAAGTACCCCGTTCAGTGAGAGTAGCAATCTCCTCATCCATGGCATCTTTCCAATGAGGAATAGTAAGGGCCTCCTGGTAGGAATGGGGGGTGGCAGTGGCCGAGGTAGCCAGTGCAAAAGCTCTGCGAGAAGGGGTAAGATGATCATAAGAAACAACTACAACAAGCTGGTGTTGGGTACATGCCCGAACCCCTTTGCAAAGGGCAATGGGGAGATCCAGGGAAGCTGGCTCCGCAGTATCCGGAGCGTCCATGGTGGAGAGAGCTGGCCTGGGAGTAGAGAGATACGGCTGTGGAGAGGAGGGAGAAATCGAGGGAGGAGATGGTGGAGATGGTAGAGACGGTAGAGACGGTGGACGTGGCGGAACATTAGAAGGAGCAGAGGGAATAGATGGGTTGGTTTGAGAAGTAGGATCAGCAGGAGTAGAGGAGGAAGCAGGAGAGAAGTAAGATGCATTTTCAAAGAACATAACATCCGTAGAGACAAACTGCTTGCGGGTAACGGGGTCAAAGCAACAATAGACTTTCTGAGTGGTAGAGTACCCCCAGAAAGACACATTTAGTGGCCCGTGGTGAGAGTTTGTCACCGGTGGCAGGGGGAGAGTGCACAAAGGCGGTGCACCCAAAGATGCGCAGAGTAAGAGGAAAAGGATTCTTTTTGGGGTAAAGAATGGAGAATGGGGTGGCACTGCGGAGAACTGTGGAAGGAATGCGATTGCTGAGATAACATGAGAGGAGGATAGCATAGCCCCAATAGGAGTGAGGAATATGCATTTGGGTTAGTAGAGTGCGAGCGACATCAAGGAGGTGACGGTTTTTGCGTTCCGCCACCCCATTTTGTTGTGAGGTGTAGACACAGCTAGTTTGACAAATAACACCATGATACATACAGAAGGATGTGAAATCATGGCTAAGATACTCCTTAGCATTATCAGAATGAAGGATTTTAATAGACGTATCAAACTGAGTCTTGATCATAGAATAAAACGATGTCCAGACAGAGAACAGTTCAGAGCGATCCTTGAGAAGATACACCCAGTACACCTAGATAAATCATCATTAAATGTGACAAAATATGAACTACCCCGACCAATTATAACGCCCCGAAACTCAAAGGAGCAAAAGGGGGACGTTTTGGGCCAGTTTGGGTTCTGGCAGCAGGCACACGGCCTGGGATACGGGCGTGTCCCAGGGCGTGTCGACCCGTATCGACACTTAGCCGTGAAGTCGTCGAGATGTTCTCGACGATTCATCGAGAGTGGGCATACGGCCTGCGACACGGGCGTGTCACAGGGCATGTAGACCCGTGTCGACACTTAGCCGCGAAGTCATCGAGATGTTCTCGACGATTCGTCGAGAGTGCGCACACGGCCTGCGACACGGGCGTGTCGCAGGGCATGTCGACCCGTGTCGACGATCGTCCCAGGGAGTCGACGAGATTCGCTCGACGATCGTCGAGACAAGGCACACGGCCTAGGACACGGGCGTGTCCAAGGCCGTGTCATCAGGTCAACGATCTTCGCTCGATGAAATGTCGAGACCGTGTACATGGCCTGGGGTCCAAGCGTGTCAAGGTGACACGGGCAAGGACACGGGCATGTCCTAGAACCCGTGCAGTGCTAGGGTTGATTTTGGGGAAAAATCATGGGGTACACGGCCGGCCACACGGCCGTGTGAGGTGGAACACGGGCGTGTCAGCTCGCACACGGACATGTTCGATACCCGTGTGTGGTTCCAGGAGATTCGATTTTAACGGCGAATGCGGCACACGGCCCTGGACACGGGCGTGTGCCAGGCCGTGTTCGGTCCAGATTGGGCATTTCAGCCCTGAATCAAAGCCGTTCGTTTCCTTGTTTTGAGATCCAACGGCTGGGGGATGTTCCTGAAGGGATATACCCGTGAATGGGCTTGGAAAACCCTCACTTTTCTTAAGTGTTCTATTCCTAAAACCTTAGAGAGAGAGGAGAGCCAAGGGAAGAAGAAGGAGCTAGATCCTGCCATTGGATGAGCTTCGGAGCTCCGAATCGCGAGCCGACTCCGGATCCACGGAGGCAACGCTAGTGCGGTGGTTTTCATCCGATTATTTTTCAATGGAGCCAAAGAGGAACGCAAGGGTAACGATCCTCATCTTGAGCATGAGTAGCTCTCTTTCTTTGCATAGGAAGCCCGCTCTCGCGAGTTTGCGGAGAGTTGGAGGCATTCCTTCGGGTAGATATGTGAAGTCCCCGTTGTTTAGAGTCCGTAAGCGAGAACGGACATAGGCATGATGTGTGAAGCCTACCCGGACATGTTGGTCCGAATCGGTGATGTTGCATTGCATAAATGCCGGAGAAGACTCCGTGCTACTGGTTGTTTTTCGGGTTTTCTACGCGGTAGATTGTAGCAGGGAGCCTTGGGGACTAACCCAAAGGTGCACCCGGAAAACTGGGCGGATACGAGATCTTGCCAACTTGGTGGCCTGAGAGCCAACTTGAACATAACCGGGTGATGTGACTTGTGATGGAAATGGGACTCAGTTGAAGTTTGACCCGCGCAATTGGCTTAAATTGCCTTTGCGATGTGAGCACGGGTTAGATGGAACCGTACCCGTTCTATGTCGTTCGGTTAAAGAGACCTAAAGGCACGTGGCACTTACCGTTGGCATAGATTAGGGTCTTCGGCGGTCAATGGCTTAAATTGCCGTGACCCAGGCCAGGAAGACAAATTGCTCATAGGTTTGGCCGTCAAAGTGGCGGTGGTGAGTCCGGAATGTTAATGGCTTTAATTGACGTGACATCGACCGGTTCACCGAGAATGTGCCCTGAGTGCACGGGGCGTGTGGCCGAGCGAGCCAACGCCTGTGATGTAATGGCTATTGTTATAAATTGCTCGCTTATGCTAATGAAATGCAGGGAAGGAGCATCGTCGCCCCGAGTTGGGGGCGTGATCGTTATAATTTGGTCAGCATTGCTGACTGTTGCCTTGTTTTGCTACCGTGCGGTGGTTTGTTGCTTGCAGGTGCAGCTGGACCAAGCGGTCAATAGCGAGCTAAAGCCCTTTTTGCGAAGCCGGCCCTCGAAGGCCCATGTAGAAGTGTTTACTGCTTTATTCATGTATGATCGGCATGCGTGCCGTAGTTTGTAAAACATGTAATATTCAGGTGAAACATTTTTGTAAGGCCTTAAGGCTTGTTTTGGGTATTTTGTATAACATTCCTAATTTGTGTTAGTGGACATTCGTGCTTTGATGCTGGGTTTTTGTTTACAACTTTTATAAACTGCTTCCGCTAGAATGCTCTATGTAGGACGTTGAGATTGGTTGGATGGTTTCCATAAGTAACCACCCGGTCTGTCTGTGTTATATGGCGTCGGGCCCCGGCCGGACCTACTGCTATATGCTATGCGACGGATAGGGGGCATTAAAATTTGGTATCAGACTACTGGTTTTGGTCGAGCTTAAACTGAATTCGTGGGCGAATTGTTTTAAAGGGGTGGTGAGCACATTGTGTGCGTCATCGTTATAACGGTAAAAGAACCCATGAATGTCCACTTAGGAATGAAAATACTCGTGTTTGAGGAACCTGCGTGTTCCTATAATTGCTGTTTGCAATATTATGTGGTCACTTAACGGTGTTTTGTACCACTATAGGTGATCAGAAGTGGTGTTGGGCCTTCAGAACGCCGAGTTTCTGAGGCTAGTAGTGCACCGGAAGTTGCTCCCGCAACACCTCTGTCGGTTGAGAATATTCGATTGGTGGCTGAAGCGGTGTTAGCCGTGATAAATGCGCAGCCTAGAAGGCAAATGCAGCAGCCCGCTCCTGTGATGGAGCAAGTACCTCTTTAAGAGGCTGTGCCGAGGAGAGTGGAGCAAGTGGTTGTGGAACCGGTGATGCCAAGGAGGGAAACTGAGAGGCAGCTGAAGCATGTAATGAGCTTTAACCCTCCGTTATTCTCGGGGTTGGGAACCCCATCTCAGACTGAAGACTGGCTCTCTAGAGTGAAGAGAGTCATGACAGCAACAGAGACGGAGGAGTGGCAAATGACCACCATCGCTACGTTTCTTTTGGACGGCGAAGCGAAGATGTGGTGGGAAGGATTGGAGCTGCATCATCTGAGAGGTAGACAACTGATAGATGTTCCGATGGAAGAGTTCTCGGGATTGTTCTTAGTAAGATACCTCCCTTCGACGCAGAGGATAGCGTTGGAAAATGAGTTCCTGAAGTTGGTACAGGGTGAGAGGAGCGTGGACGAATATCTCCATGAGTTCACTCGTTTGAGTCGTTATGCTAGCTCCACCATCGTGGATGAGGAGCGCAAGACTAATCTCTTCTATGAAGGCCTGAGGGATGAGTTGAGATTATTACTTTCGGGGCCGATGACGCAGGGTTTCTTAACCTCGGTCAATACTGCTCGGTCCTTGGAGAAGGACATGAAGAGCGTGCAAGCGAAGAAAAGCTTGGGTGAGAAGAAATCTGAGTTCAGAGTGCCGACTACTTCAAAGTCCAGCTATCGGAGGTCTTTCAAGAAGCATAGGACTTCGGGTCCAGCTCCTTCTGGCGCTTCTGGGGCGACTACAGGTCGGACCCCGGGTGCGTGTTTTACTTGTGGAAAGACGGGGCATTTTGCCCGTGATTGTTGGATCGGACGTCCTAAGTCCGAGAGGAGGCCGAGAGCTACTTATGAAGAAAAGGGAAAGGCGGTGGAGTCGACCGCATCCCATTATGCTCCGGCCAAACCAAGGGTCTACAATCTTGGCCAACAGGAGGCCATCAAACAAGCTGATGTGGTGACAGGTACGGTTTAATTTATAGCAAGTCAATTTCTTTAAATACTTGTTATGCACATGTTACCTTACCACTACTTGTTTAGGATTTGTGTTGATTTGTGAAAATCTGGCACGAGCACTCTTCGATACGGGAGCTTCACACTCCTTCTTGTCCGGAGGATTTATATCACGCATCGGAGTCCCTTCTTCGATGGCGAAGGATAAGTTGGATGTGTTGTTGCCCAATGGGTGTTCGATGCGAGCGGTTAGGATCTGCGATGTTAAGATTCGTATTGGGGAGCAGGAGTTCGACATGCGGGCGTCTTTACTTCCGTTGGTGGAGTTTGACGTCATATTTGGCATGGACTGGCTCTCAGAGCAGCAGGCCCATATAGATTGTGGTATTAAGTAAGTCAAGCTGGGAGCAAGTCGTGAGACGACTTTTACGGGCTTAAAGGGGTCGAGCAAGACGTTGATGTCTGCTCTTCAGGTGGTGAAGGCGGTTCGTGCTGGTGCAGAACTATTCTTTACACTAGTGGAGGTTGCAAAGCCGAAGCCCGCGTTGGATTGTATTTCAGTGGTATCAGAATACCCTAATGTGTTCCCCGCAGATCTTCCTGGAGCCCCGCCTCAGCGGGAGATAGATTTTACGATCGAGCTAGTGCCAGGTGCAAAGCCTATGTCACGATCTCCGTATCGGCTAGTGCCTAAGGAAATGGCGGAGCTGAAAGTTCAACTGCAAGAGTTGTTGGAGCAAGGGTATGTGCGCCCGAGTTCTTCGCCTTGGAGCGCACCGGTCCTCTTTGTTAAGAAAAAAGACGGAAGCTTGAGGCTATGTATTGATTATCGGGAGCTAAACAAGCTGACTGAGAAGAACAAGTACCCGATCCCCCGGATTGATGATCTCTTCGATCAGTTAGTCGGGTCAACGGTGTACTCGAAGTTAGATCTCAAGGCTGGGTACTATCAGCTGCGGATAAGGGAGAGTGATATCCCGAAGACAGCGTTTAGTACGAGATACGGGCATTATGAGTTTACGGTCATGCCGTTTGGGCTGACTAATGCGCTGTCAGTGTTCATGGATTTAATGAACAGGACTTTCAGGGAGTACTTGGACCATTTCGTGATCGTCTTCATCGACGATATTTTTGTGTACTCGCAAAGTGAGGAAGATCACTTCAAGCATCTTCATTTGGTGTTGGAGACGCTAAGGAGAAATCAGTTGTATGCCAAGTTCTCGAAGTGCGAGTTTTGGCTATCCTCAGTGGCGTTCCTCGGGCATATAGTGAGTGGAGAGGGTATTGCTGTGGATCCGGCAAAGATTGTTGCGATACGGCAGTGGCCTGAGCTTGCTACGGTAGCAGAAGTCCGGAGCTTTTTGGCGCTTGCCGGCTATTATAGGCGCTTCGTAGAGAACTTCTCGCGGATAGCGTTACCTCTCACTACTTTGACGAGGAAGGAGCATAAGTTCGTTTGGACGCCGGAGTGCGCGCGAGCTTTTGAGGAATTGAAGTGTCGGTTGACCACGGCGCCTGTGCTGAGTTCGCCGGTTGGGACCGAAGGCTATGAGATATATAGTGATGCTTCGGGCAGCGGTTTGGGTTGCGTGCTACTGCAGCACGGAAGCGTGATAGCTTATGGCTCGAGACAGCTAAAAGTGCACGAGAGGAATTATCCGGTCCATGATTGGAGTTAGCGGCCGTGATATTTGCCTTGAAGCTGTGGAGACACTATTTGTACGGTGTGAAGATTGATATCTACACCGATCACAAGAGCCTGAAGTATCTTATTAATCAGAAGGATCTGAATATGCGGCAGCATAGATGGATGGAGTTCCTGGGGGACTATACATTCAAGATCCACTACGTGCCTGGCAAAGGGAATGCGGTTGCGGACGCGTTGAGTCGTCGAGCCCCAGCTCAAGCCAATTGGCTATCGGTGCATGATGAGCGGTTGGTGCGGGAGTTGGAGGCGTTGGAGATTGCTTGTGTGGATAAGCAAGCAAGTGCTGAAGCAGATCTGAATTGGACTGAAGTCCAATATGACCTGGCTGATCGGATTCGACAGGCTTTGGATATGGATGCTCATATGAAGCAGTTCATGATAGAGGCTCTGGATGGGTCAAATTCCCAATTCGTCGTGGAGGACGGATTGCTGTGGAAAGACGGTCGTCTGTGCATCCCTTGTGTGGGCAATTTGCGGGTGGAATTGTTGTACGAGGCACACCATACCAATTACTCGATTCACCCGGGGAGCACGAAGATGTACCGCGATGTAAAGAAACTGTTTTGGTGGCCGGGTTTAAAGAAGGATGTGGCGCTCTACGTAGCAAAATGTCAAACCTGCGCCTTGGTAAAGGCGGAGTGCCAAAAGCCGGGAGGATTTCTTAAGTCCTTGCCTATTCCGGAGTGGAAATTCGACGACATCTCTATGGACTTTGTGCACGGTTTGCCAAGGTCGCAAAAGGGGAACGACGCCATTTGGATGGTTGTTGATCGATTAACGAAGGTGTCGCATTTTATTCCACATAGGAAGGATGATCCGGTGGAGAAGCTGGCAAAGATTTATGTGGATAACATAGTACGGCTTCATGGTGTGCCCCGCAGCATCGTGAGTGACCGAGATGGGCAGTTCACATTCAATGATTGGAGGTTGGTGCAACAAATGTTGGGAACAAAGTTGAAATTCAGCACAGCCTTCCATCCGCAAACGGATGGGCAGACCGAGAGGGTCAATAGAACCATGGAAGACATGCTCCGCATGTGTGTCTTAAATTTTGGAAAGCAATGGGAGGACCACCTTTATTTGGTGGAGTTCGCATATAATAACAGCTACCAAGCTAGTATTCAGATGGCGCCTTTCGAGGCCCTATATGGTAGAAGATTTCGCACGTCGTTGTCTTGGTTAGAAACGGGTGAGTCAAAGTTGTATAAGCGATCGGAAGTGGAGGATGCTACTTCTTTGGTGAGGACCATTCAGGAGAGGTTGCTTATCGCTCAGGACCGGCAAGCAAAGTACTATAATGCCAAGCACAGGAACGTGGAGTTCGCTGTGGGCGATTATGTATACTTAAAGATCAAGCCGTTCAAGGGTGTCTCGCGGGTGCGGCGATTGAAAAAGCTAAGCCCGAGGTACCTTGGACCGTTTGAGGTTTTGGAGCGCGTTGGAGAAGCAGCCTATCGGTTGAAGCTTTCAGTGGAGCTTAGTGGTTTACACGATGTATTCCATATTTAGGTGCTTCGGAAGGCGGTGCAAGAGCCTACGCAAGTGATCGCGGTCGATCAAGTGCCGGTGGATAGTGGGCTAACGACAAAGGTCAAGCCCGTACGGATTGAGGACTCGGATATCAAGCGGCTACGCAATAAAGAGATCAGGATGGTCAAGGTCCGGTGGGACAATTGCGGTCGTGAGGAGCTCTCTTGGGAGCGAGAGCAGACTATGCTTGACGAGTATCCGGAGTTGTTCCGCTCAGGTACAAATTTTGGTTTTGTACATGTCTTTCCTTTATATAATTTCGTGGACGAAATTCTTTTAAGAGGGGGAGAGTTGTAACGCCCCGAAACTCAAAGGAGCAAAAGGGGGACGTTTTGGGCCAGTTTGGGTTCTGGCAGCAGGCACACGGCCTGGGACACGGGCGTATCCCAGGGCGTGTCGACCCGTGTCGACACTTAGCTGCGAAGTCGTCGAGATGTTCTCGACGATTCGTCGAGAGTGGGCACACGACCTGCGACACGGGCGTGTCTCAGGGCGTGTCGACCCGTGTCGACACTTGGCCGCAAAGTCGTCGAGATGTTCTCGACGATTCGTCGAGAGTGGGCACATGGCCTACGACACGGGCGTGTCGCAGGGCGTGTCGACCCGTGTCGACGATCGTCCCGGGGAGTCGACGAGATTCGCTCGACGATCGTCGAGACAAGGCACACGGCCTAGGACACGGGTGTGCCCAAGGCCGTGTCATCAGGTCAACGATCTTCGCTTGACGAAATGTCGAGACCGTGTACACGGCCTGGGGTCCAGGCGTGTCAAGGTGACACGGGCAAGGACACGGGCGTGTCCTAGAACCCGTGCAGTGCACGGGTTGATTTTGGGGAAAAAGCATGGGGTACACGGCCGTGTGAGGTGGAACACGGGCGTGTCGGCTCGAACACGGGCGTGTTCGATACCCCTGTGTGGTTCCAGGAGATTCGATTTTGATGGCGAATGCGGCACACGGCCCTGGACACGGGCGTGTGACAGGCCATGTTCGGTCCAGATTCGGCATTTCAACCCCGAATCAACGCCGTTCGTTTCCTTGTTTTGAGATCCAACGGCTGGGGGATGTTCCTGAAGGGATATACCCATGAATGGGCTTGGAAATCCCTCATTTTTCTTAAGTGTTCTCTTCCTAAAACCTTAGAGAGAGAGGAGAGCCAAGGGAAGAAGAAGGAGCTAGATCCCGCCATTGGAGGAGCTTCGGAGCTCCGAATCGCGAGCCGACTCCGGATCCACGGAGGCAACGCTAGTGCGGTGGTTTTCATCCGATTATTTTTCAATGGCGCCAAAGAGGAACGCAAGGGTAACAATCCTCATCTTGAGCATGAGTAGCTCTCTTTCTTTGCATAGGAAGCCCGCTCTCGCGAGTTTGCGGAGAGTTGGAGGCGTTCCTTCGGGTAGATATATGAAGTCCCCGTTGTTTAGAGTCCGTAAGCGAGAACGGACATAGGCATGATGTGTGAAGCCTACCCGGACATGTTGGTCCGGATCGGTGATGTTGCATTGCATAAATGCCGGAGAAGACTCCGTGCTATTGGTTGTTTTTCGGGGTTTCTACGCGGTAGATTGCAGCAGTGAGCCTTGGGGACTAACCCAAAGGTGCACCCGGAAAACTGGGCGGATACGAGATCTTGCCAACTTGGTGGCCTGAGAGCCAACTTGAACATAACCGGGTTATGTGACTTGTGATGGAAATGGGACTCGGTGGAATTTTGACCCGCGCAAATGGCTTAAATTGCCGTTGCGATGTGAGCACGGGTTAGATGGAACCGTACCCGTTCTATGTCGTTCGGTTAAAGAGACCTAAAGGCACGTGGCACTTACCATTGGCATAGATTAGGGTCTTCGGCGGTCAATGGCTTAAATTGCCGTGACCTAAGCTAGGAAGACAAATTGCTCATAGGTTTGGCCGTCAAAGTGGCGGTGGTGAGTCCGGAATGTTAATGGCTTTAATTGACGTGACATCGACCGGTTCACCGAGAATGTGCCCTCAGTGCACGGGGCGTGTGGTCGAGCGAGCCAACGCCTGTGATGTAATGGCTATTGTTATAAATTGCTCGCTTATGCTAATGAAATGCAGGGAAGGAGCATCGCCGCCCCGAGTTGGTGGCGGGATCGTTATAATTTGGTCAGCATTGCTGACCGTTGCCTTGTTTTGCCACCATGCGGTGGTTTGTTGCTTGCAGGTGCAGCTGGACCAAGCGGCCAATAGCGGGTTAAAACCCTTTTTGCGAAGCCTGCCCTCGAAGGCCCAAGTAGAAGTGTTTACTGCTTTATTCATGTATGACCGGCCTGCGTGCCGTAGTTTGTAAAACATGTAATATTCAGGTGAAACATTTTTGTAAGGCCTTAAGGCTTGTTTTGGGTATTTTGTATGAGATTCCTAATTTGTGTTAGTGGACATTCGTGCTTTGATGCTGGGTTCTTGTTTACAACTTTTATAAACTGCTTCCGCAAGAATGCTCTGTGTAGGACGTTGAGATTGGTTGGATGGTTTCCATAAGTAACCACCCGGTCTGTCTGTGGTATATGGCGTCGGGCCCCGGCCGGACCTACTGCTATATGCTATGCGAAGGATAGGGGGCGTTACACCAATGGTGAGTGTAGGAGTAGGACCCCATACATCAGAGTGAACGAGGTTGAACTCAAGGGAAGAGCCACGACTTTGCGTTGGTGGGAAGGATGAGCGATGATGCTTGCCGAGCTGACATGCATCACAGTTTAGAGGAGGATGATGAGGAGGGAGGTGGGGCAGAAGCTGGCGCAGAAGCTTGGGAGGAGCATGTCCAAGGAAAATATGCTATTGGAGAAGATCTATAGAGGAGGAGGAGAAGGCGGATAGAGCGGAAACGTTGTCGAGGAAGTAGAGGTCGCCGCTCTCAGTTCCAGTAGCAATCGTCCATTGGGAGTCCGGATCCTGAAAAGAATAAGAAGTAGGAGTGAATGTGACGGAACACCATAGTTGCTTGCATAGAGATGTAACCGATAATAAATTACAAGGGAACATGGGCACATAGAGGGTATCTGCTAGACGAAGAGAGGGAGTGACTTGAACCACCCCCATCCCATTGACTGGAGATGAAGAGCCATCCGCAACAAAGACTGGAGGCAACTGATCATGTGTTTCTAGATGAGAAAAACACTGAGGATTGCCTGTCATATTATTGGTAGCACTAGAGTCGATCAACCATCTGTCGTGAGTAACAACGTGGGCACTACCAGAAGATGTGACCACCGAGGCGAACCGCGTGGAGGAGATGGAGGTCATTGAAGAGAGCATCGGGAGAAACAAAAGCGGCAAGAAGGAGAAGTCACTAGAACAGGTCGCGGCGACTTAAGGGCAGGTTGTGGCGACAAAGAAGAGGAGAGAGGCTAGAACAGGCCGCAGCGACTTAAGGACAGATCGCAGCGACAAAGAAGAGGAGAGAGGCTTGAACAAGTCACAGCGACTTAAGGAAAGGTCGCGGCGACAAAGAAGAGGAGAGCGGCTAGAAAAGAAGAAGAAGAAGAAAGAGGTCGCAAAACAAAGGGTCAGAATAGGCCGCAAATAGGGAGAAACAAGCCGCGTGAACAGGGCAGCAATCAGAAGAGAAAACAAGTCACGCGAACAGGGCAGCTGTCAGAGAAGGAATCAAGCCGCGAGAACAGGTTGTGGAAAGAAGAAACAAGCCACACGCATATATAGAGCTCAGTCGGGAGAAAAGGACCGAGGGCTCTAATACCATGTGCGAACAGAAATGTGCAGACCGAAAAATTGGAGTAATGTAAACTTTATTATCCAAAAAAAGGTATCAATTACATTGGTATAGCCTCCCTTTTATAGAATGGAGGAGATGAGAGAGATTACAATTAAGTAATGTGGGACTAAAAAATTACAAGTATATGCGGCTTTACAAAAAACAAACCGGACAGGCTGGGCGGTTAGACAAGCCTGCTAACCGCCTAGCAACCAACAAGAGGAGAGAACAAGTGCCACAAAGATCAAGCCGCCGCACGAGACTGCTAGACCGCCTGGTCTCCAAGTCGTCTGAGACAAACTGCCAGACTGCTGGGATACAAAACTGCAATAGCCCGGCAGACAGACCGGCCAGAATAAACTAGTAGACCGCCCGGTCTCCGAACAGAAACAGACCGCCCAGCCTCCATGTTGCAACATGACTGAATGAGCCTATTTTTATACTTTTACCATTATCGTCGATCGGCGATACCCGGTATCGCCCGACGATAGTGACTTTTTGTTGTTTCTTCAAATTGTCTTCCTGACTCAAATTTAGGCCAGGTGTAATATTTTTTTGAGTTTTATACTAACTTGGTTCTCTAGTTCACCACTCTTATATCCGTTCTACATATTTCAGTATTAGTGTTCTTAAACTCGTGAAATTGTTTTCGCATGCCTCTAAGTATGAGAAATCCTTAAGTTATGGTAATGTTATTTCACTCACGGTTGTGCAAATCTTCGTATGCATCCATCTTACAAAATGTGAATTGTGAATGTTTTACCATAACCACTAGTGATGCATGTTTTCTGCTTCTGCTTTATCCAAGTTTGGTACAGTGCACCATACTATTAAATTATTATGTATGCTCTCACAATTGAATTCAGACTCCTTTGTTCAGCTAAAAAAAATTTTGAGTAACAAAAAATGGATCATCCCAAAAGTGCAGACCTTTGGTGATTGTTTCACATAACAAAAGGAAAAAAAGAAAGCACTCCAATAATACACGGCTGACAAGGAACCTCCACCAAGCAATACTTATCGTCCTGATAACTCTTCATAAGAATTGTGAGGTTGACAACCTTGGCAAGAATTGTAAAGTGTCTTGTGCTAATTTTTACATGAATAATTTCTTACTTGTGTGCTCTGAACTCTTGGGCACGAGTATAGCTCCTCATGTCTGCCTCTATGTTATGTTGTTTTTAACATTCTCATGTTCATTCTTTTTGTAAGACTATGCATACATATTTCCGACAACTCCTCACATGTAGATAACATTATCCTCTCTAAACATTCTTCTTATGAGAATTGGACTGAGAACTATTTCACAAAAACTATTCACTAGTGTATGTGTTTGTGATATTGTTTGTTGAACGTTGTCACAGTTACTATTTACTCATTTTATTTATTCTTCATTGCTCATCTATCCTCTATGAGTCTCTCTTTTGTGTTTTTCATTCTTTTACTTCCGCCGAACTTTTACCTATCTTTTGACAATACCAAAGGGGAAGACACTTTACAAAAGAAATCATTCACCGAAGTCTGGTCATATATTTTTATGCACACTTGGGCAAATTATTTTTTCACATCTTTAATTAAAATACCCGAATTTCCCTATGCTTCCAGTTAGGGGGAGATCACATGTAGGGGAGTGTTTCATCCAGGAGCAATTTGTGCACATACACATGCTTCGCCTTGATACTCAAATTGGGTGGACCTTTTTAACATTAATAATTTCTTTCTTAATTGATTTGTTATTATTAAAAGGGGGAGATTGTTGGAGCATGCATTCCACGCTTCCTAGTTTGCTAATAACAAATCTTGTTTGTATTTTATATTTGGATGTTTTTGGTGTGCAGATAACACAGGTTAATATCTAATATCTTTTTCTTGCTGAATCGGATCAACCTTGAGCTCGGGCGATATCGCTAGGCGATATTCGATATCGCCAACATGCGACAGCGCCACTCGACGCATTTCTGCTCGACGCTCGACGAAATCGTGGCTTCCGTTATTTCACTATCGCTAGACGGGGATAACCGGTATCGCTCGGTGATAGTGCATGATTCGGTTCTCAACGTTTGTGCGATGTGAAAATGAGGAGTTCGTGGGACACGTGGCAGCGGTTACCGATATAGCCAAATGGTGATACCCAGTATCGCCCGACGATAGCGCCAAAATATAAAAACCTTTCTTTTTCTGAGTAAATCACGAATTTCATTACCTCAAGTTTATTTTCCTGCATTGACGTTTCAGAGAGCTCCAGAACTCAGAGATACTCCATACTTTCAAGAAGGACAAAAGAGTGAAAGATTGACGGCACATGTGAAGCATTCAAAGCATCTCTAGAAAGGATTCGTCGGCATCTTCAGCACATTGTTTGAAGGGAGTGTCTAGCCTAAATTGTTCAATTTGTTTTTGTTCTTTTCTTTTACTTTCTCATTGTAATCGGTAGATAAAATCGCCGCCTTGTGCATGGCGTCTAGGTCCTTTTGTGGCTTAGGAGAGAATCGCCGTCTTGTGAGTGGCGTCCAAGTCCTCGTGTGGCTTAGGAAGAAATCATTGCCTTGTATGCAACGTCTAGATCGTGGTTAGATCTAGGGGGAGGCTAGTAGCAAGATCTAGGAAGAGATACGCTTTAGCCTACTGGTTATTAGTAGAAGAACCGGCAAAAACACTAACAAATTATTTATTTCATGAGCCTTTGTCTCTAGCTCTATAGAGACATTTTGTATTCAATTTATCTCTTTTGAAATAAATCATTATTATTTTTTTTGCTAGTATACATTTGCACTCTTCAATTATATTGTTGTTATTCATCTATGAAAGATATAGTACCTAAACACCTAGAGGGGGGTGAATAGGTGACCAAATTCTTTTTCACTATTTATGGCAGCAATCAGTATTTATCACAGAATCTAATCTACTATTGCACAGCAATCACACAGCATTCACAGTAAATCACAATCACAGCAGACACACAGTTTTATAGTGGTTCCCCAAGGTTTGGGTACATCCACTTTCCCCCTTCGCCTATCTAAGCAGTGTACTAGATTCGGCCAAACTTCTCCACTATCTCAGAACCCAAATTGGTTCCTACACCTCAGGCCCAAGGCCCTACAACTCAGCTTCTCCACAAGGCCTACACTCAGCCATAAAGGCCTACACTCAGCCACCAAGGCCTACACTCAGAGATTTTAATCTCCTACACTCAGGCTCCCAAGCCCTACACTTAGCCTTTATATATACAGGCTTACAAAAACTCAGATCCAAAGGATCCTACAAGATAAAAATGAATATTACAATTGTTAACTCAGCAACCCAGAAACAATAGAGGGGAGTTGTGAGTTTCTTGATGAGTTCTTGGAAGAACTCAGCTGGAATCAATCTGACTTAGCTTTCTTCAAAGCTTCTTGAAAGTAGAACTGAATAAGATTGAATCCTCCTATAGTTGATCCTTGATCTCTGCTTCTTAAGATCTAGAATAAATCTGAACCCTTCTTCTCAGCCTAGTTCCAACGACTGAATTCTTGGATGGAGCCCACTCTCTCCAACTTCTTAGATCTTCACTTGGACAGCTAGATCTTTTTCTTGTTAATGATCACTTGGACAATAACTTGAACAACTTGTTCAACAACCACTTTCTGTAGACTCTATGAGCCTATTTATAGGCCTTCTTCATGGTAACCGGCTGGTCCGGTTCATAACTGAATTCTGACAACTCTGACAAGTGCTGTAGACCGGCTGGAACGGCAGCTGTCAAGTCATCCAGTCAGTTCTTGAAAAATTCTCTAACTGTCTGTCTATCAGTGTCGAGACTTTTTGTCTTTAAGTGTCGACACTTATAGATCAAGTGTCGACACAAGTTATATAAGTGTCGACACAAGTCTACAAGGTGTCGACACAACTCCTTGTGTTGTAGATTCTATGTCTCGACACAGTTTCTTCTTCAGGTGTCGACACTGAAATTGAGTGTCGACACAAGTACTTGATCTTCTGCATTTTGCTGAATTCTTCTAAGTGTCGACACATCTCCTTTATGTCGACACATCTTCATGTGTTGAATCTATTAAGTGTCGACACTGCTTCTTGGTGTCGACACATAGTCTTCAATGTTGATACTTGCTGAGTGTCGACACAGCTCCTTGTGTCGATACATACTTCTTCTTGTTGAGACTTCAGCTGAGTGTCGACACATTCCCTTAGTGTCGACACTTGTACTTAGAATAATTTGTTGATCTTGCTATTCATTGCTAAGTGTCGACACAGCTCCATGTGTCGACACTTTCTTCAAGTGTTGAGTCTTCAGCTGAGTGTCGACACATTCTTCCTTGTGTCGACTCTTCTGTTGTGTGTCGACACATTGTTCTGGGTGTCGACACTTTCTTCAAATGCTGACTCTTCTATTGAGTGTCGACACATTGTTCTGGGTGTCAACACTTGTACCTTGTCTCTGCAGACTTTTGCTGAGTGTCGACACAGCTCCAAGTGTCGACACTTTCTGGTGTAGACTCAGCTTCACTGGGTGTCGACACATCTGTTAAGTGTCGACACTGCTTTACTGCACTTTTCTTCACTGAGTGTCGACACAGCTCCAAGTGTCGACACATTCTGTCTGGTGTCGACTCTGAATCCCAGGTGTCGACACAATGACTCCAAGTGTCGACACAGCTTGTCTTGGTGTCGACAAAAGCTTTCTTAAGTGTCAAAACGTTCCCTCTGGGTGTCGACACATGGACTTAGAAACTTTTTGCTTCAGTCCTGCAAATACTTAACCTGCACAAGTAAACTCAAAAACACATCAAATACATTTTGATGTATATCATTGAGTTGGGTGAGGCTTCTTCAAATCAGGTACATTTAAACCAATGTACCCAACAATCTCCCCATATTTGGAGAAGTCATAACCCTTAGTCAATGATATACACCATTCATAATAAAAATTACAAAATGATGTAAAGCAGGATAACTATACAGCAGGGTAAACATAAACATGTATTAATCACACATGTATTTACAGACATTATCACAGAACAAATATGAAATAGACATAGACATCATCACAGAACAAATATGAAATAGATTTAACATATAACACATTGTTCTAATATCTGTCATATACTTTTTCAGAAGTTCACAAAATGTTTTACATCAAAAAGATTACAAAGTAAACTTCAAAAAAATTCTAAATCTATTTATGTTCTGGCTCCTTAATCACTATGCCTTTTCCAACTTGAACTTTAGCTAGAACAGGAGCATCAGAAACTTCAGCATCAGCATCCTTCTTGCCTTTCAGATCTTTCTTCTTAAGCTCTTCTGCTTTAATCTTCTACCTTTCAAAATAATGGTATGGCTTTGGAAAGTACTTGCTGGGCTCCTGTGCAGTAGGAGGTAGCTTTCCCATCTTGTCCTTCCTTCCATATTAAACTATTGCCTCCTGCCTTGATTCATGTTTTCTCCATTCAGCCTCAGAAAACCATTTGTTCCTGTCATGAATGTTATCTTTGGCAGCTTTCCAGGCAGTCAATATAATGTTTCTTGAGGTAGAGCTCCACTGCTCAAAGTCTGGCATTTGTTCAGCTTGTTCCCTAAACCTCTTCTTAGACAATCTAGTCTCTTCTTCTTTCTATAGTGCCTCTTGCATGGCTTCAGAAATAGGCTGAACAACTTTTTCAATAATAACATTGTCCTTACCCCCAAGTGGGCTATACATGGACTGTACATCAGTATGAATCATGTCAAAATCTGGAGGAGGGTAAATGACTTGAGCCACTTCAGGTTGCTCCCCTCCTAGATATGCAGGTTGAATTCCAGATTCTGCAACATTATCATCATCACAAAGAGGAGGATAACCCAGTGTAGCTCTGATAGAATTTGATATCCACTTGGCATGATCAAAGCTTGCCTTGACTAACACTCTCTCCCCCATTATGACTTCTCTTTCTATATGATCTCTCACATCATCTTTTTGAAACGTCACCTGATTATCCAAGTAATTAACACCATCTTTAAAGAAAGGTTTTAAACTTTGGAGTTTGTCAGTTATATTCTTTTGAGATTCTTGAATTGCAGTCTTAATAGCAGTAATTCCTTCTTGAAATACTTTGTCAAATTCAGCTGTAACAGCAGCAGTAGAGGTCGAAGGTCCAGCAGCTTGGTTCTTTAATTCTGTGACAATAGCATTATGGGAAGCAGTTAAATTGTCATTCATCCTTATCTGATTTTCAAGAACATACACTTGCTTCAATGCTATGTCATCTACTTGAGCCTTTATCTTTTCTTGGTGTGTAGCTAAGTACACCACTGCATTCCCCTCTTTGTGGAAGCAGTCTGTCATCTCCTTCTTGTTTTGGTTCATTTCAAATCTTATTGACTTTATGTCCTGGGCTAGATCAAACTGCAATGATTTCTGCCCTACATCCACATAAGTCTCTAGGGCTTTTCTATGTTCATCCAACTTGAGATGTATGGCAACCATCAGATCACTATAGTCTATTGATGGTACTGGCTGAACTATATGTTGTGGAGCAATAGTTTGGA
Organism: Platanthera guangdongensis; assembly: GCA_039583875.1. NCBI lineage: Eukaryota > Viridiplantae > Streptophyta > Magnoliopsida > Asparagales > Orchidaceae > Platanthera > Platanthera guangdongensis. The sequence continues at coordinate 171,937,440 of CM077153.1, read as the reverse complement.
GAGCCTTCTTGTAACTCTGGCTTCGTCTCCTGAAGACTTGAAACTTCTTTTTCTTTGCCTTTATAATCTCCTCATCTTCAGAGGCAGATGTGCTGGCTATATCCACCCTTTCCTTTGGGCTAGGAGGCCTTTCAGCTTGCACATTTGGTGCCTTCTGAGTTTCTTTCCTGGCAGGGTCTTCATGAATGTGCACTTGCTCCCCCTCAGCAGCAGCATTAACTCTTTCAGCAGTAGTAGTTTCTTTTTCAAAATCTTGTTGATCCAGATTTAAAAATAAATCTTCCATAGTATACTCTTGTGGTTAAGGAGCAGGAGAAATTCTAGGCTCTTCAACCATTGGATCAGATACACCTTGGACTGTAATAGATGTGTCTTCCAAGACAGCATCTGGGACTTGGTTATCCAGCTGAGTTTGCTGATGAACATCAGACAAATCAGTATCTTCCATAGGAAAATCTAAAGTATTGAGTTCAGTGATTACCTCTAGGATAATGTTTGTTCCTTGTTCACTTTCCAGTGTGGTGGGTTCATCTACAACTGGATGCTCCCCCTGGCTTTGATCCCTGTGGATGGGGCTTGCTTGAGGTAGCTCCCCCTGGATCTCAGCATCATCTTGAGGAGTAGGAGATTTTACAGCAGGTCCTTCCTCATTCTCATCTGGAGTGAAAACAACTTGTTCTTCACTGTCTGAGCTGCTAGTGGACACTTGAGCCACTGGAGCAGTTTTCCTCTTCTTCTTTGGTGGAATCTCCTTCTCAGAAACCATCTTCTCAGGGGTTGGCATTTCCTTAGTCAACACCCTGTCCCATCTAGAGAACAACCGCATGTCCATTTTTCTCATGTGATTTATTTTACTTCCAGCAGCTTGTTGCATAACCTCTGGTATGGTACCAGCCAGGTATAGACTTAAAATTCTGCCCAGGTTGGGCTTCCTCAAGCTTTCCTTGATTTTCTCAAAGACTATATTAGACCAATCAGTGTGTAGAGTGAAGATTATCCTGGTCGTAATACTAAACATATGGGCAGACACTCTATCATGCCCTCCTGGCTTGCTGAGTATGACTTTGCCAACAATCTCTGAAAGGAATTTCCCTTGATTGTTCATGCCCTTTCTAAGAAACACTGATCCAAGCTTCATCTTAGGATCCAGTCCACACCAGGTTAGAGCTTCCCTGGTATTTGAAGCAGTAACCTCATCTTCCTCTTTAGTTCTTGGAAGCTGTAGAATCTTCCTCAGACTTTTAGGTGATACCTTCACCTCCTCACCATGAACCCTGGATTTGATTTTGAATCCAGTTTCATCTATCTTGGCTCCATTGAGGAATTCTAGTACCTCTTTCTTCCAGATTTTAGTAGGTTCAGAAACAAGATATTCTAATCCTGAATCGGCTACTAGGGTTACGATAGTCTGGATTTCTTGATCAGCATCATCGAAAGCATTGCGCACCAGCTCGTACCCTTCGTTGACGTTCTCCTCAAGCTTAGGCGCCATTAGGGTTTGTAGAATTTGTCTTGAGAGAAGAGAGGTGTCGACACAGAAGTTTTAGTCTCGAAACTTTGAAAGCGTGTCGACAAACTAAGACAAAACCCTATTTATACCTTTCTAATTTTGAAGATGAACAGGCGGAACAGCTAACTTAAATTGTGTCGACACTGGCAATAAGTGTCGACACTGACTTATAATGTCTCGACACATATGTGTCGACACAAGTTTAGTCAACAGATATTATATGTTGACACATGTTTATGTGTCGACACCACATAACTCGACACATAGTCGAGACTTTACTTAGAAAATTCTGAGTAAAACCTAAGTGTCGACACCACATTGGATGTGTCGACACCTACTTGACATGTGTCGACACTATAATTCTGAAGTGTCGACACCAACATCCTAGATGTGTCGACACCTTTTTCCTGAAGTGTCGACACCACTATTCTGTGTCGACACATATATTTCTGTGTGTCGACACCTTTTTACTAAGCCATATCCAATTCTATAAAATTACTCTAAGTTTATCATTCCTAGTTCAATTTTAAACCTATTGAACTTAGCTTCTTCTAGGGGCTTAGTATACATATCAGCTAGTTGATTATCAGTTTAATATATTCTAGAAAAATATCTTCTTTCTCTACATGCTCCCTAAGAAAATGATATTTTATCTCTTTATGTTTAGTTCTACTATGGGAAACAGGATTATGTGCAATTGAAATAGCACTTGTAGAATCACAGAAAAGTGGAGTTCTACTTACCTGAAATTCATAGTCCTCAAGCTGATGTTGTATCCACAGAAGTTGAGCACAATAACTTCCTGCAGCCACATACTCTGACTCTGCAGTGTAGATAGCCACACTTGTTTGCTTTTTGCTACTCCATGAAATTAGTCTACCACCTAGGAATTGACAGGTTCCAGTAGTGATTTTTCTATCTTCTTTGCATCCTGCAAAGTCTGTATCTGAATAACCTGTTAGTTCAAAATCCCCATTACTAGGGTACCAGAGGCCTAGATAGGGAGTGCCCTTAAGATATCTCAATATCCTTTTGACTGCTGTCAAATGAGACTCTTTAGGGCAGGCTTGATACCTTGCACAGACACATGTAGTATACATGATATCTGGTCTACTAGCAGTCAAGTATAATAGGGAGCCAACTATCCCTCTATACAAGGTTTCATCTACAGGTTTCCCTGCATCATCCTTGCTAAGAGTCATACTTGACCCCATAGGAGTCTTCATGGTACTGGATGAATCCATACCATACTTCCTTATGAGTTCTAGGGTGAACTTGGACTGACATATGGATAAACCACTCTCAGTTTGTTTAACTTAGAGACCCAAGAAAAACTTCAGCTCTCCCATACTACTCATCTCAAACTGACCTTGCATGAGTTTTGCAAACTTTTTGCAAAGGCTGCTTTCAGTAGACCCAAATATAATGTCATCTACATATATTTGGACTAGTATAACTTTGCCTCTTGATTCCCTAAGGAATAGATTCTTATCTATTTTCCCCCTTGTGAACTTGTTCTCAATGAGGAAACTAGATAGGGTTTCATACCAAGCCCTACGGGCTTGCTTTAACCCATATAAAGCTTTCCTAAGTCTATAGACATGAGTAGGTAGAGTTGAATCAACAAAACCTGATAGCTGTTCCACATAGACTTCTTCTTTAAGATTACCATTCAGAAATGCTGACTTGACATCCATTTGGTAAACTTTGAATCCTTGAAAGGTTGCATAGGCTAAGAACATCCTTATGGCTTCCAGTCTGGCTACTGGAGCAAATGTTTGATCAAAGTCAATACCTTTTTCTTGCTTATATCCTTTAGCAACCAATCTTGCTTTATTCTTAATGATGACCCCTTGTTCATCCATCTTATTCCTGTAGATCCACTTAGTTCCTATTATATTGTGGTCTTTAGGTTTAGGAACAAGTTCCCAGACCTTGCACCTCTTGAACTGATTTAGCTCTTCTTGCATTGCTTCAGTCCATTGTGGATCTTGAATGGCTTCTTCAAACTTCTTTGGTTCAACTTGAGATAGAAAACTGGAGTAGATTGCTGCATTCAGATTTCTGCTCCTTGTTTGTACTCCTTGTCTTGGATCTCCAATAATCTGCTCTACTGGATGATCTCTAAGATGCCTATTGGCTGGAGGCATCCTGACTTTTGGTTGAACCTCTTCAGCATCTCCATCATGCTGTACTCCTTGAACTTCTTCAGCAATTGGTACATGTAGTTCTTCCCCTGGACAACAGCCACTGTCTTCTACTTGTTGTCTTATAGTAGGTATTTCTTCTATAGTAAGCTTGTCCATCTTTTGTGTTAAACCTGTGGGGCTGCATACACTACTAGACAACTCATTGTTACTAAGTTTAGTCTCATCAAAAACTACATGTACAGATTCTTCTATAACTTGTGTAGACAAGTTGTAGACTCTATAAGCCTTACTGTTGTTGTTGTACCCAACAAAAATTCCCTCTTGGGACTTGGCAGCAAACTTGGTCAGGTAAGACTTTCCATTGTTAAGTACGAAGCATTTGCAACCAAAGATCCTGAAGTACGATAGGTTTGGTTTCCTGCCTTTCACAACTTCATAGGGGGTCTTGTTGAGGCCTTTAGTGATGGTAGCCCTATTTATAACATGGCATGCAGTGTTAACTGCTTCAGCCCAGAAATATTCTGGTAGTGATGTATCACTTAATAGGGTCCTACCAGCCTCTATCAAGGTCCTATTCTTCCTCTCAGCAATGCCATTTTGCTGAGGTGTTCTAGGTGAAGAGAATTCTTGAAATATCTCAAATTCTTCACATAGCTTTGTCATGCTATCAGACTGAAATTCAGTACCATGGTCACTTCTAATCTTGACCACTGTACTGTTTAGTTCATTCTGAATTTGCTTGACAAAGCTATGGAAGACACTAGGTGTTTCAGATTTCTGTCTTAAGAAGAACACCCAGGAAAACCTTGAGTAGTCATCTACAACTACAAAGGTATAGACCTTCCTACCTAAGCTGTGAACTGGCATTGGACCAAAGAGATCCATATGCAAGAGGTATAAACACCTCACAGCATCTTTGTTTTCTATGCTTTTAAAGGTGGATCTAGTCTGCTTGCCCTTTGGACAAGCTGAGCAAATACCATCTTTAACACACTTAACTTGAGGACCATTCCTCACTAACTCTTTGCTAAAGAGTTTGCTAATTGTCTTATAGTTTAGATGGGCTAGCCTCTTGTGCCATTTGACACAATGAGAGACTGTTTCATCAGCTATAAGACACACTAGAGAACCATTGTTCTCAACCATAATGTCTATGCAATAGACATTCCTTTTCCTATAACCAGTCAAAATGATCTCTTGATCAGTTGACCTCTTGATATGACAATCATTTTTAACAAATGAGATGTCATACCCTACATCACTTAATTGACTTATACTTATTAGGTTATGTTTCAACCCTTTAACATAAGCCACTTGAGTAATGGTAACCAAGTTACTAGAAATGTTACCAAATCCTTTGATGATTCCTTTTTCAGAACCACCAAAGGTGACTTTTGGACCATCTTTGATTGGAATGTAGTCCCTGAGTAATCCCCTAGTTCCAGTCATATGTCTGGAACATCCACTGTCCAAGTACCATGTTGGGGTATGGCCACTTGGACTCACCTACAAAACAGATTACTGAACCTTAGAACCCAAAGAATTCTTGGGTCCTTGGTACTTGTTAGTTTGCAACCTAACAAAGCTACCTGCAGGCTTTCCAACAGGTAGTTTGCTACCACTTTGGCACTAGCATTGTTCCAACAGTCCATTGCAAAATGGCCAACCTTGCCACAGCACCAACATTCAAACTTATTGTACCTTTGCTTAGGTACAGTCTTTGCTGTCTTATCTACAGCTGACTTGTTGAGTGTTGGGGCTTTGCCCTTGGACTTGGACTTGGACTTAGGTTTAGAAAACCTAGCAACTAAGTCCTTCTCCTTCTGAAGATTAATCTTCAGACTCTTGATTTGATCATTTTTAAATGATATAGTACCCATCTGAATCACTGTTATGTGCTTCAGCCTGGCTATCTCATTAAGCTTTTGATCAAATAACTTCTCAGAATCTATTGCAGCAGCTTTGAGATCAGCAATTTCCTTTGCCTGACTTTTGGCTAGGGACTTACTCTTCTTGTAAGCTTGCAACAGTACTTTATATTCATCTATCAGATGATGAATATCTTCCTCAGACTCAGATACACTCTCATCACTAGATGATGATGAATCTGATTCTGTACTAGCACAAGAAACTGAACTTAAAGTTGAACTTTGTACCTTACTGGGTCCTGGCTGCTCCAGGATTTTGTCATTTCCAGTCAATGCCATCAGCCCTTGGCACTGACAGTCTTCTTGATCATATATAGAATCCATAATCTGCATGAATTCTTCTTCTTCTTCTTCAGCAAACAGCCCTATGTATGCCTCAGCATCTGACTCAGTTTCTGAAGAGGAAATATCTAACAGAGTCTTCTCCTTTTTGGCATCAAAAGACTTCTCTTTCTTGCCTTTGAAATGAGCCTTCTTCCTGTCACTAGACTCCTTTCTCTTTTCTGGACAATCTGCAACAATATGGCATTGTCTATTGCAGCAATAGCACACTATTTTTGAAACAGTTGCCTTACTAGATTTAGTCCTCTTCCTGTCCTTCTTTGAAGCCTTTTTATCCTGATAAAAGTCTTCTTTTCCCTTTGAAGTAGAAGGTCTTGACCTCCACTGTTTCTTCTTCAAGAACTTCTGAAAGTGTCTAGTGAAGGCAGCAAAGTCCTCATCACTTTCACTGCTTTCAAATTTTGTGCTGACTGACTCATCTGTCTCTGATTCAGCAACCTTTGGAGGTGGAGTTGGTGACTTACCTCTGTACTTTTTGGGGACTTCTATCTTGAAAGTTACTGTTCTTTCCTTATGTTCATTTCTTGTTGATTTTTCCTCCTCTTTCCTTACTGTCAATTGCATTTCATAAGACAGTAATTACCAAACAGTGTAGGTGGAGGAATTTCTGCCAACTTAGCCATTTCTCTAATGGCACAGATCTTGGTGTCCCAATCTTTAGTTAGGGACCTTAGAAACTTGTCATTGAGTTCATAATTACTGAACTCTCTTCCATAAGACATGAGTCCATTCACTATCCTATAGAACTTTTTATAGCACTCAGTTATGCTATCACCCTTTCCTTGTATAAAACTTTCATACTCTTGATTTAGCAAGGATTTTCTGCCTTGCCTTACCTCTTCAGAACCCTCCATATACACAATAAGAGTATCCCACATCTCTTTGGCTGTCTTATAGTGTATTAGATTCTGAAAAGTTGCATCATCTATGACACTCACTATTATATTTTGAGCCCTTTTGTCCATGGTGGCTAGGACAATCTCATCCTTAGTCATTTCAGAGAAATCCTTTGGTGTTCTCTTATTTGCATCTAGAACTGATATCTTCATGGGCACATATGGCCCCTCTTTGACTGTGATGTAAATCCTAGGGTCTGAAGCTTCCATAAACAGCCTTACCCTTTCCTTCCAGATCCCAAAAATCTCTTTCCTACATATAGGTAATTTCATGGATCCCAATTTCTTGTGATTCTCAGAGAAACCCATGGTTCTTGATTTTCTTGAATCTGAATTTTGGACTTTAGGCTGAATCTGCCAATCAGGATCTCCTCAGACTATTAGTCCTTTTTGAGCAACCTCGCTTTGATACCACTTGAAAGATATAGTACCTAAACACCTAGAGGGGGGTGAATTGGTGACCAAATTCTTTTTCACTATTTATGGCAGCAGTCAGTATTTATCACAGAATCTAATCTATTATTGCACAGCAATCACACAGCATTCACAGTAAATCACAATCACAGCAGACACACAGTTTTATAGTGGTTCCCCAAGGTTTGGGTACATCCACTTTCCCCCTTCGCCTATCTAGCAGTGTACTAGATTCGGCCAAACTTCTCCACTATCTCAGAACCCAAATTGGTTCCTACACCTCAGGCCCAAGGCCCTACAACTCAGCTTCTCCACAAAGCCTACACTCAGCCACAAAGGCCTACACTCAGCCACCAAGGCCTACACTCAGAGATTTCAATCTCCTACACTCAGGCTTCCAAGCCCTACACTCAGCCTTTATATATACAGGCTTACAAAACTCAGATCCAAAGGATCCTACAAGATAAAAATGAATATTACAATTGTTAACTCAGCAACCCAGAAACAATAGAGGGGAGGTGTGAGTTTCTTGATGAGTTCTTGGAAGAACTCAGCTCGAATCAATCTGACTTAGCTTTCTTCAAACCTTCTTGAAAGTAGAACTGAATAAGATTGAATCCTCCTACAGTTGATCCTTGATCTCTGCTTCTTAAGATCCAGAATAAATCTGAACCCTTCTTCTCAGCCTAGTTACAACGACTGAATTCTTGGATGGAGCCCTCTCTCTCCAACTTCTTAGATCTTCACTTGGACAGCTAGATCTTTTTCTTGTTAATGATCACTTGGACAATAACTTGAACAACTTGTTCAACAACCACTTTCTATAGACTGTATGCGCCTATTTATAGGCCTTCTTCATGGTAACCGGCTGGTCCGGTTCATAACTGAATTCTGACAACTCTGACAAGTACTGTAGACCGGCTGGAATGGCAGCTGTCAAGTCATCCAGTCAGTTCTTGAAAAATTCTCTAACTGTCTGTCTATCAGTGTCGAGACTTTCTGTCTTTAAGTGTCGACACTTATAGATCAAGTGTCGACACAAGTTGTATAAGTGTCGACACAAGTCTACAAGGTGTCGACACAACTCCTTGTGTTGTAGATTCTATGTCTCGACACAGTTTCTTCTTCAGGTGTTGACACTGAAATTGAGTGTCGACACAAGTACTTGATCTTCTGCATTTTGCTGAATTCTTCTAAGTGTCGACACATCTCCTTTGTGTCGACACTGCTTCATGTGTTGAATCTGTTAAGTGTCGACACTGCTTCTTGGTGTCGACACATAGTCTTCAATGTTGATACTTGCTGAGTGTCGACACAGCTCCTTGTGTCGATACATACTTCTTCTTGTTGAGACTTCAGCTGAGTGTCGACACATTCCCTTAGTGTCGACACTTGTACTTAGAATAATTTGTTGATCTTGCTATTCTTTGCTAAGTGTCGACACAGCTCCATGTGTCGACACTTTCTTCAAGTGTTGAGTCTTCAGCTGAGTGTCGACACATTCTTCCTTGTGTCGACTCTTCTGTTGTGTGTCGACACATTGTTCTGGGTGTCGACACTTTCTTCAAATGCTGACTCTTCTATTGAGTGTCGACACATTATTCTGGGTGTCGACACTTGTACCTAGTCTCTGCTGACTTTTGTTGAGTGTCGACACAGCTCCAAGTGTCGACACTTTCTGGTGTAGACTCAGCTTCATTGGGTGTCGACACATCTGCTAAGTGTCGACACTGCTTTACTGCACTTTTCTTCACTGAGTGTCGACACAGCTCCAAGTGTCGACACATTCTGTCTGGTGTCGACTATAAATCCCAGGTGTCGACACAATGACTCCAAGTGTCGACACAGCTTGTCTGGGTGTCGACACAAGCTTTCTTAAGTGTCAACACTTTCCCTCTGGGTGTCGACACATGGACTTAGAAACTTTTTGCTTCAGTCCTGCAAATACTTAACCTGCACAAGTAAACTCAAAAACACATCAAATACATTTTGATGTATATCATTGAGTTGGGTGAGGCTTCTTCAAATCAGGTACATTTAAACCAATGTACCCAACAATCTAGTAACGTTTGTTTAATTTTTGAGACAAATTAAAAGAACCCTTATTCACCCCCCCCCCCCCTAAGGGCGCCGAAAGATCCAACAACGATGAGGAGTGTGGTCACTGCCCTAGCCGATAGGATCACCACCTAATCCCGCTGTCAGAACAAGTGTATCCGCAAGCCGTGGATAAAGTCCCAGTCTGCCGTGACCTGTGCAGGATAGCCAGTCCTCCTATGCTACACTAAGGCCGGACAGCACCCTAGTTCGCGTTAGCGCTAAAGGCCAAGCTATGACCATCACCGGCCAAACTTTGTAGTAACTTGTCCGCCTATTCGTAGACACAGCTCTAGTCCGCATTCCCCAAGCCCGCGGCCATGCCACCAGGATAGCTGTAGGACTCAGCAGACAAGGCATCAGTCCGCGCGCATTGCGGACCCAACTCCAGTCTGTATTCCCCAAGCTCAACCAAGGCACACAACACTGCTGTCAGCTCGGCAGACTAAGTAGCAGTCCGTGCTTAACTGCGCGATCTCGCCGGACTGAGTCAAACCTGGAATTGGTTAAGAACCAACCAAGTCCACACCACTGGCTGCAAGGGCCAGCCCGCACTTACTGGCGGACAGTGGATCCAGTCTACCTGCCTCAGCAAACTCCAGTATCTTCCCGCACAGTCTGGCGACCCCTGCGACTTCCACTTTCCGCTTCACTAGAGCTAGATCAAGGCTTCTGCCAAGCTGGTCTGTCGAGCTCCAGTCTAGTCCATTTCTTGTCGGACTCCACGAATAGAGTTGATATCCATCTGGTTACCTTCTGGGATCCAACTGCCTACTGAGCATAAGTCGTTGTGGCAGGCCGCCACTTCTGTTCGCTTAGTCCGCGCAAATAGACAGCCGAGGCCGCCAAAGAACAAGCCGTCTGCAATAGCTCTACCGACCAGACTATCCACCAGTCCTATACGCATAGCCCGGGCGGACAGGTTTCCCAAGTCCAATCATTCACTTTCACTTCACCATTTTCAACACTCCCCTTGAAGTGAGAAGTGGTGAACAACTAGAGCAGCTCCTGTAACCTTACATCTGGTCCCTGCGATATCTCATTCAAGGAGATGTCCAAGACATAATCCTCGCCCTACATATCCTGGACCATAAGGGATCCCTCCAGCATCTCCCAAAAGGAGTCATGCTTCCCTCTGCCTTCTTCTTCAGCATCGACCTCCACTTGTACATCTCAGGAGTATCACCAATGATCTGGGCACAAGGCCCCAAGACTCATGTCCTCTGAGGGCAGTCACCTCATTAACCTTGGCATCATCCACCTCCTTGACTCCAATGGTGTCATCACACCTAAAAGGTACTCACTCGACCTGAGGGCCTGCAAGGAAACATGAGTCCAAGCTCACCGAGTTTCCTCCGCAATATCGGGCTGGTGGGTTGATGATCCTATTCGACCTCTGAAGACTCTGATCATGGCTAACCACCTACGCTGCTCCTTCCGAAACAGCTCCATTCCCGGGCAAAACTGGAGCGATGCCCCCTTGCTTCCTGAACTAGAAGCTACCTCACTAGAACCAGAAGTACCTGGAGCAACACTCCCCTGCTACCATAACCAGAAGCCTTCGCTCTTCACAAAGAACTACCTAGAACATTGCTCCCCATGCTTCCCGAACCAAAAGCCTCCATCTTCGAGCCAGAAGCACCTGGAGCATCGCCCCCCTGCTTCCTGACCCTGACGCCTCTGCCCTAGAGCTAGAATAACTTGGAGATCCTGGTGACACATGCAGCTCCACCTGAACCTTAGCAGCAGCCTCCTTCAGCCCATCATCTGACCTACTCTCCTTTAGTACTTAGCATCATATCAAACTCCTCAGTATCCATTTCCAATTATTCTTCAGCATTACTTAATCCAAAAAATTCTGTTAAAAAAGCGGGGGTGAGGGAAATAACATTACCAGCTATAGTTCCAGTCATGGTGTTATCATCTATTGTAGAAGAAGTATACACCCACTCTCTGATCTCAATGGAAGTTATCTTTATTCTAGTGGACAGTAGATTTTTCAGTTGCTGGTCTTCAAGCAGTTGCAGTATTTCTAGGAAGATTGGGTCGGAATGCTGGAAGGAGTCGAAATCGACATCAAAGTCGATGTCGAATTTTCATTGCCGCAATATTTCTTGCTGGAATCACCATTAGAGCACCTACAAGAGAAAAACGGCGATCAAGTGCAAAGGAACTGAAAGCGCGGGATGGAGGTCGAAGAAAACCTAGATATAAGGTTTTCTAGAATATGAATTGACAAACTCCTTTCCACGAAAAATAAAATAATTCTTCGATTTGAGTTTGACGAAATAATTTGCAGTTAAATAATTCGTCGAGCTCAGTCTGAAGATTTGAAGACATTTCGTCGAGCTCCATTCGACGAAAGTTTTCTGAAGTAGATTCGTCGATCTCCGATCGACGAAAATGACTTCACTCACAGAGAGTTCGTCGAACTCCGTTTGACGAATATCTCAAGAACTTTCCCCAGTTCGTTGAGCTCCGTTCGATGAAATTTGGCAAATTCGTCACGTGCAGACAGAAATTAAACTAAGGCTTCTCTATTGATCATTCCAAGCTGATTTATAAATAACAAACTATTTATTTCATCCAACGGTTTGGTGAAAATATCAGCTCTTTAAAAATCAGTGTAGATATAGACAAGTTTAATTTTGTTTTTGTCTACACACTCTCTAATGAAATGATGCCTAATGTCTATATGCTTAGTCCTACTATAATGGGTTGGATTATGTGTTATGGCTATAACACTTGTGTTATCATATAGTAGAGTTGAATTATTTAAGTTGAAACTATAGACTAGGAGTTGGTTTTGAATCCACAACATCTGGGAACAACAACTGGCAGCACTTATGTATTCTGCTTCAACTGTTGATGTAGACACAGATGATTGTTTCTTACAGAACCAAGACACTAGTCTCATACCAAGGAATTGGCAAGTTCCTAAGGTACTTTTCCTGTCAACCCTGCATCCAGCAAAATCAGCATCTGAATATCGAGTTAAATCAAGTTCTGACTCTGTAGGATACCATAGGCCTAGACTAGGACAACTCTTTATATATCTCAAAATTCTTTTTAGAAAAATTAGGTGAGATTCTTTAGGGTTCACTTGGAACCTAGCTCAAAGGCATGTGACAAACATGATATCAGGTCTGCTAGCTCTAAGATATAATAGGGACCCAACAATGCCCCTATATAACTTCTGGTCAACAGGTTTCCTATGTGGATCAGAATCTATTACAGCATTGGTAGTCATATGTGTTTTCTTTGTTAAGGCATCATCCAGCCCAAACTTCTTAAGAATCTCTTTAGCATACTTAGCATGGGAGATGAAGATGCCATCAGGTAGTTGCTTCACTTGGAGACCAAGGAAGTAGGAGAGCTCACCCATGCTACTCATCACAAACTTAGAATGCATGAGGTCAGAAAACCTCTTGCATAGTTTAGAGTTAGTGGATCCAAATATGATGTCATCCACATAGATTTGTACTAACAAAATTTTATCCTTATGATGTCTAGTGAATAGTGTTTTATCTACTATGCCTCTAGTGAAATCATCCTCTATCAGAAAGCTAGCTAAGGTCTCATACCAATCTCTTGGAGCTTGCTTTAGAGCATAGAGAGCTTTATGCAGTCTAAATACATAAGATGGATGAGTTGGAGAAACAAAACCTGGAGGTTGTTCAACATAGACTTTGATAACTCTAATTTTGTCCATGTTTTTATATTACTTTTATTTAATAATTAATTAGTTTATGAGTATGTTTTATAATTTTATTATTTAATTTTTCTAATTTCTTATTTCAGGGCAATCTGGGCTGCAAATCTCAATTTGGAGTCTATAGGGTTGATCAGGAGACAAAACTGCGCAAAAGCAGGAAAATTTCAAAAGGACATGCCAACATCACAGGCGTGACCGACAAGGTCACGGGAGTGACATCCCGGTGAGGACACGGCGTGTGGAACAAGCTATCTGCCACGTCAATTAAAAGTACATGCCATACGGTCACGGGCGTGACTGTCATCACACGGGCGTGTACGCCAGGCGTGATATCCAGTGCTTTGCCCTGTCTTCTAGTCAACGGCAGTTTCTATTTGCAACAGGTCACGGGCGTGACACATTTGGCATGGGCGTGATGAACCCCATGACAGCCCTGCGTGCCGACTTAATGCTGGAGTTTCGGGCGCTGGGAGTTTTCTCAAGACACGCCCATGGTCACGGGCGTGACCATGGGGCGTGACCATGGGGCGTGACCCTTCCAACAACGGCCTGAGGTATTCCCGCCGTTTCTGCTTCCCGTTATTTTTCTACAACCGTCAAGACACGCCCTAGGTCACGGGCGTGACCTAGGGGCGTGACCCGCCAATTAATGACTTTTGGCAGTTTCGCGCCAACGTTCAGAAGACTTGAAGGCGACGGTTCCGAGACCGACACGCCCTAGGTCACGGGCGTGACCTAGGGGCGTGACCACCCAGTAACTTTTTCTATAAATTCCAGACAGCTTCAGATGCTCGAAAGGAGATTTTTGGGAGCTTAATTCTATTTTCTTTACTGTTTTTCCTGCATTTTCAATTCATAGTGTAACCTTTATTTTCAAGTCGTTCTTTAATCATGTCTTTCTTTATGCTTTCATGTAATTCTCCCATCATGATGAGTAGCTAATTTCTCAATTAGCACTTGATCATGATGAACTTTGGAATGGAATAAAATTCTTATTTTTGTCTCAAATTAGCAAGCATTTTATTTTCTAAACTTTGATTTATCTTTGATTTAAATTTTCTTCGAATTCATAAGTTGCAAATTATGTTTTTTCGAGCTTAGATTTGTATCCTAGATTTACCGAGAGGTTGTGGATACGAGTAGATCACTCAAGGATAAAGAGAATTTCTTGCACCCCTTGAGAGAGGAACGCAAAATTCTTCCGCCTTGGAGTCAACTCCATTAGTGAGGTTCACCGCCTAAAGCAAGCTTAGGTCTTTCGACTGGACGAGAGGTCTTAATCGATCTAGCTAAGGTTAGTCGAGTGCGTATTCTCGATAGAGGCGCTTCGTAGCTTTGGAACCTCCGCGGTCGAAGTCAATAATTTAGATGCTTGTGCCCTTTAATTTCGTGGATTTTATTCTAGCCCAAAGGGATTCCAGATCAAGTGCTAGCCTTTTATTCATCGAATTTCTCCTTTTAGTTTAACGTTTGTTTTCGTTTTCACAAAACCAATTTTCCGATCAATAAAATAATAGTTCTTCCTTGTGAGTACAAATACTCAACGGTCCCCGAGTTTAAATACGATATTTCCTATACTAAATTTCGATAGGTGCACTTGCCTAGTTGAGAGTTTAGTTTGGATCATTTTCAAAACTTATAAAATCTTCATCAAGTTTTTGGCGCCGTTGCCGGGGAAAGTTTTTTTGTTGATATTTTGAAAGCAAGCATTTATTAATTTTATCATTTTCTTTTTAAAAAAAAAATTCAAAATCAAAAAAAAAATTTGTTTTATTTTGGTGTATGACCCGAGGGAATCCGTCGCCTCTTTTTGATTTGGATCCGGAAATCGGGCGAACCCTTCGGCACCGCTTACGATTTCGAGTTCCGAATTTTCAAGATACGGAATCCTTAGGAGACACTCCCAATCCTTCATTAATCCTCTCTCCGTCACCGCATTCTTCTTCCCCTTCTTCATTTAGTTCTTCTTCTCATTCTCCTAGATCTCCCTCTTCTGCTTCTTCCAATATGGGTGAGCCAAATGCGGTTGAACAAAGAACTATGTCCTATTATGCACGTCCAAACTTGGACGAGACTCAATCTAGTATTGTTCGCCCCGCTATTGCCCCCAATAATTTTGAGTTGAAGACAAGCATCATCCAAATGGTACAACAATATTTACAATTTGATGTGCTTCAAGATGAAGATCCAAACGCGCATATTTCAAATTTCTTAGAAATATGCGATACTTTTAAAATTAATGGTGTATCCGATGATGACATCCGGCTAAGGTTATTCCCATTTACATTGCGCACTAAAGCCAAACAGTGGTTCGGTTCTCTACCAAGAGGATCCATCACAACTTGGGCTCAAATGACGGAAAGATTTCTTATGAAATACTTTCCGCCGGCTAAAACGGCTAAATTGCGCAATGATATTACTTATTTCTCCCAACTTGATTCGGAAACGTTATATGATACTTGGGAGCGTTTCAAGGAATTGCTTCGCCGATGTCCTCATCATGCAATTCCGGATTGGTTACAAATCCAAACCTTCTATAACGGCCTAAATTCTCAAACTAGGCAACATATCGATGTCGCCGCCGATGGAACGCTTAATAACAAAACACCGGCGACCGCCCAAGAGCTTATAGAAGGTATGGATTTGAATACCTATCAATGGAGTACACCTCGTTCTAAACCACCTAAACCGGTCGGGATGTATGAAATCGATACGGTTTCAAGTTTGTCTCTCCATGTTGAGCAACTGCAAAAACAGATGAACGAGATGTCTGCTTACTCATCCAAATCTACCTGTGAGCCCCAATATTGGGAGCCTTCTACTATTGCCGAGCATGTGGATTACATGGGTAATCTGAATCGGCCACCTTATAATCCGGGTAATAATCTTGGCAATACCTATCACCCGGGTATAAGGAATCACCCAACTTTTCTTGGAGTAATCCGGGGAACGCGACGTGCCCGCCGAACACGATTCCACCCGGATATTTTCCACCACAAGCCCCCAAAGCTCCCAATCTCGAGGAGTTGTTCACCAAATATACGACGACAAATGATGCCAACATCCGGAATCTCACCAGATCTCTTCGAAGTTTGGAGACACAAATTGGGCAAATCGCTAAATGCTCTCCGATCGTCAACAAGGAGCGCTACCGGGCAATACAGAGCCCAACCCAAAGGAGCATGCCAAAGTCATCACCCTACGGAGCGGGAAGTAGGTAACCACTTCTCCAAATCCGGTTGATACTTCTCCAATTCCGGTTGATACGGAGGTAATAATTTCTTCATCTTCTCCTCCGCCTAAGCCTTCTACTTTTAATAAAACAAAAGCTTATCAACCACCTCTTCCCTATCCTTCTAGAATGCAAAAAGACCGGGTGGATGAACATCACGGTAAATTTTTGGACATGTTTAAACAAATCCAAATAAATCTACCGTTTTGTGAATTAATAGAACAAATGCCGAAATACGCCAAGTACCTCAAGGATCTTTTATCCAATAAAAAGAAACTTGAGGATATCTCCACGGTTCAATTGAACGCGGAGTGTTCGGTAGTTTTACTTAATAGATTACCTAAGAAATTACCTGATCCGGGTAGTTTCTCCATTCTCTGTTTGTTTGGTGATTTATTAGTAAAACATGCGTTAGCCGATCTAGGCGCCTCAATTAATTTAATGCCTTGTTCTTTAGTTAAGAAGTTGAGATTAGGAGAACCTAAACCCACAAGAATGTGCATTCAATTGGCGGATCGGTCTGTCAAGCTCCCTATGGGGATCATAGAGGATGTGCTTGTCAAAGTTGACAAATATATCTTTCCGGTAGATTTCGTCATCTTTGACATCGAAGAGGACACCGAGGTCCCACTCATTCTCGGTCGCCCTTTTCTTGCCACCTCGCGCGTAATTATAGACATTAGTAATGGGAAACTTCTCCTTAGAGTCGGAGATGAAGAAGTTACCTTTACTATTGACACGTCTATGAAAAACTCGCTCTCCAATGACGACTCATGTTATTATTTGGAGGCTTCTCCTGAAGAAGACTCTTTTCTTTTTTCTGAAAAATCTTTATCTTCTATTGATCATGATGCCGATTTAGAACATTTAGATTTAATTTTGAACTTTTAGAAATTGGTAGTGATCGTTTGAAAACTTCTTATGATGAACCTCCCGCGCTAGAACTAAAACAATTGCCTGATCATTTAGAGTATTTATTTTTAGCGGAGGATTCAAAACTTCCGGTTATTGTGTCGGCCTACTTGACCGATGAAGAAAAATTTAAATTATCTCATACTTTAAAACTTCATCGCCGCACAATTGCGTGGAAGATCACGGATTTGAGAGGGATTAATCCCTCCTTTTGCACCCATAAAATTATTTTAGAAGAACACGCTCACAAAACCATTCAACCTCAACGCCGGCTAAATCCTAACATGAAGGAGGTAGTCAAGGCCGAGGTAATAAAATTATTAGATACGGGTATCATCTATCCAATTTCGGATAGCTCTTGGGTGAGCCCGGTCCAAGTGGTGCCCAAGAATGGAGGGTTAACGATAGTGCCTAATGATAAAAACGAGTTAGTTCCAACTCGAACCGTTACCGGATGGCGGGTGTGCATCGATTACCATAAATTAAATGATGCAACCCGTAAGGATGATTTTCCTTTGTCGTTTATTGACCAAATACTTTAACGTCTATCCGAGCATTCATTTTATTGTTTTCTTTATGGTCTCTTGGGATATTTTGAAATCCCAATCGCGCCCGAGGACCAAGAGAAAACAACCTTCACTTGTCCGTTTGGCACCTTCGCTTATCGAAGGATGCCTTTTGGTTTGTGCAACGTGCCGACAACCTTCCAAAGGTGTATGCTAGCAATCTTTGACGAATTAGTGGAGGATATCATGGAGGTTTTCATGGACGATTTCTCCGTTTTTGGAGATTCGTTTGATTTATGTTTGGCAAACATTTCTCGTGTACTCCAAAGATGTGAGGACACGAACCTAGTTTTAAACTCTGAGAAGTGCCATTTTATGGTACGGGAGGGTTTGGTCTTAGGCCATAAAATTTATATTAAGGTCATAGAGGTAGATAAAGCAAAAATTGAAACTATAGAAAAGCTACCTCCCCCTTCAAATGTTAAGGCCGTTCGTAGTTTTTTGGGGCATGTCGGTTTCTATCGTCGGTTTATTAAAGATTTTTCTAAAATAACTAAGCCACTTACCCACTTGTTAGAAAAAGACGCGTCGTTTATTTTTGACGAACATTGTTTGCGTGCTTTTTCTCTTATTAAAGAAAAATTGATTAACGCCCCTATCCTGATCGCTCCCAATTGGGAGCTTCCATTTGAGATAATGTGCGACGCTAGTAGTTTTGCCGTTGGTGCGGTGCTAGGACAATGCATAAATAAAAATTTTCATTCTATCTATTATGCAAGCAAAACATTAACCGCCGCACAGGAAAATTACACGACCACCGAAAAAGAATTATTAGCCGTAATTTTCGCATTTGATAAATTTCGCTCATATCTCACCTTGTCCAAAATTATCATTTTTACTGATCATTCGGCTTTGAGATATTTACTAGCAAAAACAAATGCAAAGCCGCGATTGATTAGGTGGATCTTACTACTCCAAGAATTTGATTTGGAGATTCGCGACAAGAGAGGAACAGAGAACTTGGCAGCTGATCATCTTTTGCGGTTGGAGAACCCCAATTCGGGGGAGCTCATGGAGGAGGACATTGACGACACTTTCCCCGAGGAGTGCCTTCTCGCCATTCATAAGGTAATTACCCTCCCCACTCCTTGGTTCGCCGATTTCGCAAATTATCTTGTTGCGAGATTCCTCCCGAATGGTTTTTCTTATCAAGAAAAAAAGAAATTCTTTTCTGATTTGAAAAATTATTTTTGGGAGGATCCATTCCTTTTTTGTGTTTGCGCGGACCAAGTAGTGCGGAGGTGTGTTTCTCATGAGGAAGGCGCACAAATTCTACAGCATTGTCATGAGGGACCCGCCGGTGGGCACTATAAAGCTAATCGGACGGCTCAGAAGGTACCTGAAGCGGGCTTCTATTGGCCAAGCATCTTCAAGGATGCTCACGCCCATGTAAGTTGTTGTGAACAATGCCAACGCTCAGGTAATATTTCCCGCCGCGATGAAATGTCATTAAATACATTTTTAGAAATAGAAGTTTTTGATTTATGGGGGATCGACTTTGTTGGACCGCTACCAACATCCTATGGAAATAAATATATTTTGGTAGCGATCGACTATGTGTCACGATGGGCGGAAGCGCAAGCCTTCCCCACTATTGACGCCCGAGTCGTGACCCAATTTCTCAAAAAACTATTTTCACGATTTGGAGCACCGCGGGCAATAGTTAGTGATAGGGGCACCCACTTTTGTAACGCACAATTCGCTAAGGTTTTGTCTAAATACGACATTATACATAGGTTAGCCACCCCCTATCACCCTCAAACAAGTGGCCACGTAGAAGTAGTTAACCGTGAAATCAAACGAATTTTAGAGAAAACGGTTTCTACTAATAGGAAGGATTGGTCGGTCAAGCTTGATGATGCTCTATGGGCTTATCGGACAGCGTACAAAACCGCTCTCGGTTGTATGCCGTATCGACTAGTCTATGGGAAAGCATGTCATTTACCGGTTGAGCTTGAACATCGCGCCTTTTGGGCGCTTAAATTTTTAAATCTAGATGAAAATTTGTCCTCTGAGCTTCGGAAATTCCAAATTAACGAGCTCGATGAGTGGCGCTCCTTCGCCTATGAAAGTAATAAACTTTATAAGGAGCGCACAAAATTTTATCATGATAAAAAAATTAAGCACCCTAAAGATTTTAAATCGGGAGACCAAGTTCTCCTCTATAATTCGCGCATCTGACTTTTTCCGGGCAAACTCAAGTCCCGATGGTCCGACCCTTTTATTGTAAAAGAGGTGTGGCCCTATGGGACAGTGCTTATCTCGCACCCAGAATAAGGTGAATTTAAAGTGAATGGACACCGGTTGAAGATATTCCTTGCCGGAGATACTACTAATGGGTACCGGGAGGAAATTAACCTACCGAACCCATAAACGAGTGCCCCGCTTTGGTCGAGCTCAATGACAATAAACAAAGCGCTTGTGGGAGGCACCCCATGCTTATCTTTTCTTTTTTCTTTTTAATTTTATTTAAATTTTTGCAGGTTTGAAGGACATCTTTTTTTTCGGCGTGACGATCGACGGAGTTGAGCGTCAAGTCTACGCGTTTCTTCAAGTCGGTAACTTTTTTTTCATTATTGTTTAGTTGAATCTTAAAAAATATATAAATAATAAAAAAAATCAAAAGAAAACAAAAAAAAATCTGCTCGTACACGCCTCTGTCACGGGCATGACCTATGGGTCATGGGCCTGACCGAGACGTGTTTAGTTCGTCGAGCAAAACTCGAGAGTGGTTTCGTCGAGCATAGTGTTCCGTTCGTCTTTCGGGACTATCACGGGCGTGACCATCACTGGTCACGGGCGTGTCTAGCCCGAAATTTCGTTCGACGAAGTGAAGTTGGAAAACTTCACTTCCTGCTGAGTCATGGCCGTGACAGTTAGTGTCACGCCCGTGCCGCTGGCAAGTCACGGTCGTGACTCGCCCGAAAAAAAAACAAAAGGACAAAAACAAAAAAAAAATTGTATTCTCATTTTCAGATACACGCCCCAGGGTCACGGGCGTGACCCTGGGCCGTGTTATCGAATCCGAGGCGTGACCCCGGGTTAACGCCTCGGATTCCTTTACCTTTTTTTTAATGAGACACGCCCCAGGTCACGGGCATGACCTGGGGCGTGGCCTTGGAATCCAATGCCAGAGCATTGGATTCCTGTATCTGACACGCCTTACACGCCTAGAGTCACGGGCGTGACTCTGGGGCGTGACCAGCGAATCCGAGGCTGGCAGCCTCGGATTCCTTTTCTTTTTTGTCCCGTGCTTGTCACGCCCCCTGTCACGGGCGTGACAGGTGGGCGTGACCAACCCGAAAACCCTATAAATAGGGATTTTCCCCTCTACTTCCTCCACACCATCCAACCCTTCTCTTCTCCCTTTGCTAACCCGAATCCTTCATTCTTATCCCTTCTTCCAAAATGCCTCGCCACCACCCTCGCTCCACTACTTCCTCCTCCGAGCACCCCGCGGATCCCGCCGCAGTGGAAGCCATGCTCCTTTTTCAAAACCAAACCCAGCAGGAGCGTAGCGAGTGCCTACGCTCCAAACCCCTTGGCGTGTTCCGCATTTTAGATTGGGTGATCCTCGCCACATTTGGAGAGGCGGATTTGGTACGGGGATTTCTATCCACCCCTGGATGGAGTTCCCTTTTCTCTATTTCCGAGCATGCCTTCCTTGAACTTACCATTGAGTTCTTGGCTTCATTCGAGTTCCGTTGGGAGGCCAATGACGACTTCATCGTCTTTCGCATAGGTGGGATGGTGCATCAGCTCACCATCCGCCAGCTCAATGTCGTCATGGGCTTCTGCTCGGATGCTTTTTCCCAATCTCCCGCCTATCTCGATTTAATTACTGATTTCCCGACCGATGTCAACCTTCTCGCCTTTTGGGCGGAAATCAGTAGTGACACCGCCCCCTACACCCCAAAGAAATCTAAAGGCAACCAACTCATTTCTCACGCCTTACGTATTCTCCACAACCTCCTTACCTTCACTATTTCTGGTCGCGGCGATAGCCACGGGGTGGTGACTCGGGCAGACTTGCTATATTTATATAGTATGTTTTACCAGGTCCCCCTCAACCTTGGTTATCTGCTCGCAATTTTCTTTCGGCACGAGGCCGAAAATGCGAGGTTGGGAGCAGTACACGGCGGGAACTTCATCACTTTTCTCGCGAAGCAGCTCGGCATTTGGGATGCTCTTCCATGCCTCAGCTGCGTCCAGATGCCGCAGGTCATCTAGTTCCAGACCCTTCAGGCCCTCGGCTTAGCGCGGCGACGTGATGGAGAGTTTGAGGCTATTCCCCCCGCAGTCGGTGGTGGAGATCTTGACCTTGATTACGGTGCCGGTCCCAGTGGCACTATTCACTCTCCCCAGATTCCTCCACCACCGCAGGACCCTTCTTCTGAGCCCGGCCCTCAGAGCTATTGGGATCGTCAGTTTGCGTCTCTTCAAAAGCGCTTAGATACGATGCAGACCAATTTTGACGCTCGATTTGTGAGTTTTGACAGTCGATTTACCACGCTAGCGGCAAATCAAGCCTCCTCCATGGCACGTATTGAGCGTGAGTTTTCAGCCCTCCGGACGCACTATCAGGAGCCGAGGCAGCATAGCGATGAGGATTAGCCTGCTTTCTTTTTCTTTGGGATTGTAGTCCGCCCCATTGTATCTTTTCTTTTTATCATTTTATTTTCCGTTGTCATGTATCTTTTATTTTTCGTAAAATAAAATAATATGTTTTACTTCAGCTTTGTCTTCTAGGTACATTTTGGTGCTGCATGAACTGCTTCAGGGAAGTCTCCTATCTTTTCTCTTTATTTATTTATTTTCATTGGGGACAATGTCTTGTTTAAGTATGGGGGGATATTTCTCAAAGCAAAACACAAAAAAAAAATTAATCATACTAATTTTCTACAAAACAAATACAAAAAAAATCATACTAATTTTCTAAAAAAAAATACAAAAAAAGGATATTATTTCTTTTGTGCAATTTTGTTTTTGCTTACTTTACAAAAATAAAAAAAAACTATAACAAAAAAATATACAAAAAAAAATCCAATTTTCAAAAATAATAAAAAAATAGGATTACTTTCAAAATTAGGGAGATCTTTATTTCTCTATTTACTCACATGCGAAATTCTAGGTATTCAACTTTTACATAATTTAGAAAATTTTTGATGCTTTAATTGAATTTTGAATTTTGTAGTAGAACTGTTGGTCATGCTGTGTTTCTAGTTGAGTGCACATGTTAGTAGAATTTGAGTAGAATTAAATATTCAGCATGTAACACCCCGAAGTCAAGAGGGTCATTTTGAGCAAAATTGGGTTCAGGCTTGGGTGACACGGCCTGGGACACGGGCGTATCCCAGGGCGTGTCAGTTGACACGGCCTGCGACACGGGCGTGTCGCAGGGCGTGTCGGGTTGTGTCGACGATCGGGCTTGGTGTCGACGATTTTTGCGTGACATCGTCGAGAATGGGGCACACGGCCCAGGACACGGCCGTGTCGGATGCCGTGTCGTAGGCTCGACGAGTGTTACTCGACGATCGTCGAGTATCGGGTTTCCCGTGAGGACACGGCCTGTGACACGGGCGTGTCACAGGGCGTGTCAGTGGGCGTCGAATTCAGCTCGACGTCTCGGGTTAGGGCGTGTTTGCGGGACACGGGCGTGTCCTGGTGCACACGGCCATGAACACGGGCATGTGCCAAGCCGTGTGCCAGGCCGTGTGAAGTCTCGGGTTGGATTGGGATTATTTTCCTTGAGGCACACGGCCTCAGACACGGGCGTGTCTGAGGGCGTGTCGGGTACACGGCACGTGACACGGGCGTGTCACACGGCCGTGTACTGGTTGGATTGAGTCGGTTGTCTGCCGCTTAGGGGGACACGGCCTGTGACACGGGCGTGTCACAGGGCGTATCAGGCCGTGTTTTAGCTTTTCTGGCCAGATCTGAGCCGTTTGTTTCCCTCTTCCTGGATCCAGTGGCTGGGCTTTGTCCATGTGTCTAGGAGGCCGAGATTTGGAGGATAAATCCTCTTATTATCTTCTTCTTCTTCTTCTTCATTCCATTCCAAGGAAGAAAGAAGAAAGGCTAAGGCAAGAGGGAAGGGAGGAGATTTCCAGCTGCTGTAGGAGCTGCGGAGAGCGGATCGAAGATCCGAGAGCGGATTCGTGAAGGCAGAGCCAAGGCGGTGATTTCCATCCGGCTACTTCATGGCGCCGAAGCGATCTTCAAGGGTAACGATCTCCTTCTTGGACATCGAAGTCCTTTCTCTATACATGTGCTTGGAATCCTCCACCAAAAGGTGGATCGCGGAAGAGATTCCTTTGTACGTCTGCATTTAGAGCCGGAAAGATAGAGTACGGCGGCTGTGAATGAGTTCGATGGTATGAAAGTTGTGTATGTAAACTATGTTTTGATATCAGGTGTGATGACTACTTGGCTGTTTGGAGTCAAATTTCGAGGACGAAATTTATTTGAAGGGGGGGAGGATTGTAACACCCCGAAGTCAAGAGGGTCATTTTGAGCAAAATTGGGTTCAGGCTTGGGTGACACGGCCTGGGACACGGGCGTGTCCCAGGGCGTGTCAGTTGACACGGCCTGCGACACGGGCGTGTCGCAGGGCGTGTCGGGTTGTGTCGACGATCGGGCTTGGTGTCGACGATTTTCGCGTGACATCGTCGAGAATGGGGCACACGGCCCAGGACACGGCCGTGTCGGATGCCGTGTCGTAGGCTCGACGAGTGTTACTCGACGATCGTCGAGTATCGGGTTTCCCGTGAGGACACGGCCTGTGACACGGGCGTGTCACAGGGCGTGTCAGTGGGCGTCGAATTCAGCTCGACGTCTCAGGTTAGGGCGTGTTTGCGGGACACGGGCGTGTCCTGGTGCACACGGCCATGAACACGGGCGTGTGCCAAGCCGTGTGCCAGGCCGTGTGAAGTCTCGGGTTGGATTGGGATTATTTTCCTTGAGGCACACGGCCTCAGATACGGGCGTGTCTGAGGGCGTGTCGGGTACACGGCACGTGACACGGGCGTGTCACACGGCCGTGTACTGGTTGGATTGAGTCGGTTGTCTGCCGCTTAGGGGGACACGGCCTGTGACACGAGCGTGTCACAGGGCATGTCAGGCCGTGTTTTAGCTTTTCTGGCCAGATCTGAGCCGTTTTTTTCCCTCTTCCTGGATCCAGTGGCTGGGCTTTGTCCAGGTGTCTAGGAGGCCGAGATTTGGAGGATAAATCCTCTTATTATCTTCTTCTTCTTCTTCTTCATTCCATTCCAAGGAAGAAAGAAGAAAGGTTAAGGCAAGAGGGAAGGGAGGAGATTTCCAGCTGCTGTAGGAGCTGCGGAGAGCGGATCGAAGATCCGAGAGCGGATTCGTGAAGGCAGAGCCGAGGCGGTGATTTCCATCCGGCTACTTCATGGCGCCGAAGCGATCTTCAAGGGTAACGATCTCCTTCTTGGACATCGAAGTCCTTTCTCTATACATGTGCTTGGGATCCTCCACCAAGAGGTGGATCGCGGAAGAGATTCCTTTGTACGTCTGCATTTAGAGCCGGAAAGATAGAGTACGGCGTAGGCATGCTGTGTGAAGCCCATCTAGACCGGTAGTCTAGATTGGTGATGTTCATGGGTAAACCGAAGAAGACTCCGTGGCGTTGATGATGTGCAAAACGGCTTTCTGTTGTGATGAATGAATGGATGTGATGATTGTGAGGAGGCTTTGGTGAAGCTCCTGGTTATGAGATGATCAATTGGTAACACGCCTGGTTAGTGCGAGATACGCCCGGCCTGTTACACCACTAGGGTGGGTTGATCCAGTTAAGGTAGGGATCAATGGGCGGCAATGCTAGGGGAGCCGAGTTAAACCCGGGTTGCTGCACCACATGGTGTGGGTCGATCGGATTAGGAGGGGGATCGATGGGTAGACAATGCCTGGGGAGCTTAGATAAACCCGGCTTGCTACACCACGGAGTGTGGGTCGGTCTGCTCTGTTTGTGATGCTGTGAGGATGGACCTCTGAGTGGCTTGGGCGGGATGTCGCCAGCCTGCGAGCTGGTGGACTAGGGCCGGTCAACCAACAAGTTAACACCTCGAGAGACAGCGGTGTACGACGGTGGATTCTGGTACGCCAAGAAGGTGCCCTGAGTGCACGGAGCGTTGGTGGATTCCAGCGTTTGTGATGTGATGTGTTTGTTAGTTAAGAGAATGATCTAGCTATGTGATTTGGTGATGTTTGTTGATGCTTGATGAGAAAGGAAGCACTGTATACAGGGAAGGAACCACTACCCCGGGTAGGGGGTAGGGTCGTTATAATGGGTCAGCAATGCTGACCGTTACTTTGTTTTCTGTATTGGTTTGGATGATAAATTGCAGGTGCTGCGGTTTGGAAAGAATAAGTGGATTGGCTAGCCTGGTGCTCTTAGTCCTTGAAGGCTATGTGAAGAATCGTGGTTGGATTTCATGTATGGCTGGCCTGCGTGCCGATGTACGAAATTGTTGTGGTGTAAAGAGGAACTTGTAAGGCCATAAGGCCAGGGTGTGTGAGTTGTATACATTCCTGGTGTTTTTATATAAATGTGGTATTTATATATGGGTGGACATTCTGATTTGAGTTCATGTTAACAAGAAAAATGCTGCGCTAGAATGGCATGAGTTAAGGACACGAGTAGAGTTTGATTTCCACACGTGACTCCTTTGTTTGTCTGTGCTATATGGCATGGGGCCCCGGCCGGACCCACTGTTATATGTCATGTGACAGGTGGGTGTGTTACACAGCATACAATTAGATTTTTCTTTTTCTGAATGCGTAGAAATAGTTTATTTTACTTCTACTTGGAAACCGGTAAAATCTGAAAATATTTCAAGAGAGTGTGTAGAAGTTTACTAGAGAGATATTTCGCGGATCAAGAAAGAGGTATTCTTTCTCGATGTCTAGAACTTGCCCTCTAGTTATTCTCAAGACTTTGCATAGGTTAACCTGATTTGCATGAAAAGGATTTAGGCATTTCTTTTGGCTAGTTTGAGCCTTTGCACCCTTACCTAATGTTTTAACCTTGCTAAGCCAATCTGAGCCTATACTCTTCCCTTTGTTGTAGCTCCATCAACACTTTACCAAAGCCTAAAAACTATCCTAATTACACACCTAAAACCGAGCTTGAAATTATAGATACAACCAGTTTATGTGTGATTAGGAGCCATTTTATTTTGCTGGCTTTTGGAAAAAAATATACAAGAGTTGTTATATTTTTCATTTCTCCTCTAAAAAAACAAAAAAAAAACAAAAAAAGGAAAGAAAGAAAAAAAAACAATAAAAAGAGGAAGTTGAAAAAATATTCAACATATTGAAAAAAAACAAAGGAATTGGCGGAGTTTTTCAATTTATTTCTTTTGTGCAAGCTCTCTTTAGGTTTTGGTGTGTCTACCCATCGCATTTATCTTTGTTTTTCCAAACCAAAAACCTAAGCCTACATTCCAACCTACTTAAGTCCTACTGATTTGTGCTTATAAGTTAACGTAGTGCCGTGGCGAGAGTGTGAAAGGGCAAGCCTATGGCCATCGACATTGATGGATTTCTTTGGAGGGTATCCCGATCTTCGATTTGTGCAATGTTATCTTAGCAAACACGCTACTTTCTCCCTAAACGTGATTCGAAGAGTTATCGTGTTTCCATCTTTGAAGTAAAATAATAAGTAGAAACACATTTTAGAAAATTAAAAAAACTAATTTTTATGCTGAGTAGGTTTTTCTACAATAATAACTACAAGCATAGGCATAAGACTTCGCATTCTACTACTTATGTTCAATTTTCATTTTTAGCGTTAAGATTTTTCTACTCTCCATGAGAAGTTGTTTGCTCGGGACGAGCAAACGAGTAAGTATGGGGGTATTTGATAACTCTAATTTTATCCATGTTTTTATATTACTTTTATTTAATAATTAATTAGTTTATGAGTATGTTTTATAATTTTATTATTTAATTTTTCTAATTTCTTATTTCAGCGCAATTTGGGCTGCAAATCTCAATTTGGAGTCTATAGGGTTGATCAGGAGACAAAACTGCGCAAAAGCAGGAAAATTTCAAAAGGACACGCCAACGTCACGGGCGTGACCGACAAGGTCACGGGCGTGACATCCCGGTGAGAACCCAGCGCGTGGAACGAGCTATCTACCACATCAATTAAAAGTACACGCCCTACGGTCACGGGCGTGACTATCATCACACGGGCGTGTACTCCAGGCGTAACATCCAGTGCTTTGCCCTGTCTTCCAGTCAACGGCAGTTTCTATTTGCAACAGGTCACGGGCGTGACACATTTGGCATGAGCGTGACGAACCCCGTGATAGCCTGGCGTGCCGACTTAATGCTGCAGTTTCAGGCGCTGGGAGTTTTCTCAAGACACGCCCATGGTCACGGGCGTGACCATGGGGCGTGACCCTTCCAACAACGGCCTGGGTTATTCCCGCCGTTTCTGCTTCCCGCCATTTTTCTACAACCGTCAAGACACGCCCTAGGTCACGGGCGTGACCTAGGGGCGTGACCCACCTATTAACGACTTTTTTGGTTTCGCGTCAATGTTCAGAAGACATGAAGACGACGGTTCCGAGACCGACACGCCCTAGGTCACGGGCGTGACCTAGGGGCGTGACCACCCAGCAACTTTTTCTATAAATTCCAGACAGCTTCAGATGCTCGAGAGGAGATTTTTGGGAGCTTAATTCTATTTTCTTTACTGTTTTTCCTGCATTTTCAATTCATAGTGTAACCTTTATTTTCAAGTCGTTCTTTAATCATGTCTTTCTTTATGCTTTCATGTAATTCTCCCATCATGATGAGTAGCTAATTTCCCAATTAGCACTTGATCATGATGAACTTTGGAATGGAATAAAATTCTTATTTTTGTCTCAAATTAGCAAGCATTCGATTTTCTAAACTTTGATTTATCTTTGATTTAAATTTTCTTCGAATTCATAAGTTGTAAATTATGTTTATTCGAGCTTAGATTCGTATCCTAGATTTACCGAGAAGTTGTGGATACGAGTATATCACTCAAGGATAAAGAGAATTTCTTGCACCCCTCGAGAAAAGAACGCAAAATTCTTCCGCCTTGGAGTCAACTCCATTAGTGAGGTTCACTGCCTAAAGCAAGCTTAGGTCTTTCGACTGGCCGAGAGGTCTTAATCGATCTACCTAAGGTTAGTCGAGTGTGTATTCTCGAAAGAGGCGCTTCGTAGCTTCGGAACATCCGCGGTCGAAGTCAATAATTTAGATGCTTGTGCTCTTTAATTTCGTGGATTTTATTCTAGCCCAAAGGGATTCCAGATCAAGTACTCGCCTTTTATTCATCAAATTTCTCCTTTTAGTTTAACGTTTGTTTTCGTTTTCACAAAACCAATTTTCCGATCGATAAAATAATAGCTCTTCCTTGTGTGTACAGATACTCAACGGTCCCCGAGTTTAAATACGATATTTCCTATACTAAATTTCGATTGGTGCACTTGCCTAGTTGCGAGTTTAGTTTGGATCATTTTCAAAACTTATAAAATCTTCATCAGACTTCTTCTTTTAGTACTTCATTCAGAAAGGCACTCTTTACATCCATCTGATACACCTTGAACTTCTTGTAGGCAACATAGGAAAGAAAAATTCTGATTGCCTCTAACCTTGCAACTGGTGCAAAGGTCTGATCATAGTCTATACCTTCTTCCTTCCTATATCCTTGAGCAACAAGCCTAGCCTTGTTCCTCACAATTACACCATGTGCATCTAGTTTATTTCTATATACCATTTGGTTCTAACGACTGGGTAGTCTTTAGGTCTTGGAACCAAATCTCAAACTCTACATCTCTCAAACTAGTTGAGTTCCTCTTGCATAGCAATGATCTAGTGGAGATCTTGCTCAGAATTGTTATGGATTGAGGTTAAACTTGGGAGAGAAAACAGGCATATATCAAGTCCTGGTTGAGTTGATGTCTTGTTTGTACACCTACTGTTATGTCTCCAATCACTTGGGATCTAGGGTAATCCCTTAGTGTGACACGATCAGTGGGTGGAGTTTGTTCAGCAATAGAATTTGATTTAATTCCTATTGTGGAATTATGTTTGTTGTTGGATGAAGTTTAGTTACTTCAGTGCTTTCTTCTTCACTGTCTTCATCAACTTGTGGAGAAGGATGTGTTGGAGCCTCTTGGGTGAGGCTTAGGCTATCCAAATTCTCACACAAGTGAGGTACCTGCAAATGATTACTGGTAGAAATCTCTTTCTCCTTGCAAGACATTTTAGACTCATCAAAAGTGACATGTATTGATTTTTCAATTTTTAAAGATGATTTATTAAATACCCTATAAGCTTTGCTTACTTGGGAATATCCTAGAAAAATTCTCTCTTCAGCCTTCGCTTCAAACTTTCTAATGTATTTCTTGTTATTATTATGTATATAGCATACACATCCAAATACTTTAAAATAAGTGATTTTAGGTTTCTTCCATTTAAGTAATTCATAGGGAGTCATATTCTTAAGTTTGTGTATCAAACTTCTATTCAGTACATAATTTGTTGTGCTTACAGCCTCTGCCCCAAAGGATAGGGGCATGTAAGCATCTGTAAGTAATGTGCCTGCAGCTTCAATTAGGGTCCTATTTTTCCTTTCAGCTACCCCATTTTGTTGGAGAGTTCTAGGAGCTCAGAAGCAGTGCATGATACCTTCCTTCTCATAGAACTCATGCATAAGAAGACACTCAAACTCTGTACCATGATCACTTCTGATCAATGCAACATGAGTAGAGTACTCAATCTATATGGTCTTGAGAAAATCTGTAAGAACTTTAAAGGTATATGACTTAGATCTCAGAAAGAACACCCAAGTGAACCTTGCGAAGTCATCTATAATAACTAAAGTGTAGGATTTCCCTCCTAGGCTTTGTACAACAGTGGGTCCAAAGAAGTCCATGTGTAGAAAATACAAGATCCTAGGTGAATCACTTTTATTTACTGACTTAAAACTAGATTTAGTTTGATTGCCTAGGTTGTAAGCCCTGTGAATGCCTTCCTTCTTGTAGGGACCAGAAGGTAAACCTCTTACAAGACTGCCTTTAAATAGCCTAGCAATGTTTTTCATGTTTACATGTCCTAGTCTTTTATGTCATAATTCATTTTGATTGCAAACTATATTAAGCAAACAAATATCTGAATTGGCAGAATAGAAATCAACTAAATAAATGTTTCCTTGTCTATTTCCAATTAAAATATTTTATTTTTCTTTATTAGAAATAATACAAGTTTTTGAGTTGAAATGCACTTGATAACCTTCATCACATAATTGGCTTATGGAGATGATGTTATGTTTGAGTCCTCTTACATAAGTCACTTTCTTGAAAGTGACTGCTCCAATTTTCACTTCTCCATAGCCTTCTGACTGGCCACACTTTGAATCACCAAAGATTACCTTTGGTCCCAGCTTGGACTTGTAGTTGATTAAATTGTCCTTGCTGCCAGTCATATGTTTGGAGCATCCACTATCCAGGTACCATGTTTGATTAATCACTGGATAAGCCTTTTCCTGTAATAAAAACAGTTAGTTGTTCTTGACCCAGGTTACCTTGGGTCTTTTATATTGTTGATAAGAGAAACTGGATATCACAGAAAATTCTGGTTATGATTTGTATCCTAATGGATGATATCTTCTGGGTGGAATTATCGAATCAGCTAATGGATTAAATAGATTTCTAGATTTAATAGGGTGGTTGTTATGGTTATAAATTTGTTAAGTCTTTCTGGGTTTGACAAAATATTGTGAGTTTGTCTACCAGAGTTCGAAGAATTGGGATGAGATCGTCAATTTCTACCTAGAGAATGAACATAGTCATTTTCTGTGCCCCACGTTTGTCGATCTCTGCTCGACGAACCATACAAAGTTCGTCGATCGCAGTAAGATGAATAATCATTGTTAAACTATGCGTTCAGAGTTCGTCGACAAGAGTTTGACGAACTGGCAACATTTTGTCGATCTGAGTTCGACGAAATTTGCTGAACTTTGTTTTTACTTAAGGTTTTCTGATTTCTGTTATTTTGACTTTTTGAGTTAGGCATGTGTTCTGTGGTTTGTTTGTTGGTTATTATTTCTTTTTTTTAGCAGAAACAAATTTAATGGTTGTGGATAAAATATTCTTATTGAGAATGGGGGGCAAACTTGATGATGCACCCAAGCCCAGCTTGCCATTTAGTCTGGCATTAACAGTGCTTGTAATATCCATCATCTTGAGGCTTCTCCCATTGAGAGATTCCTCAAGTTATTTGGCCTCATATAGCTTAGTATTTAAAGAAATAATTTGTTCATTAGCTAATGTGAGTTCATCTTTTAGCCTATTGTTTTCAGAAATAACATTTTCTTAGTTTCCTAGTCTTTCCCTGAGTGTCTTAATTTCTTTTTCTTAATTTATCAGATCAATGCACATGGTTTTAAATTCAGATATGAATAAATCAGAACTATAATCAAAAATAGAAAGTACCAGGTCAGCTTCAGATTCTGAAGCTTCTTCACTATCAGATGCATCTTCATCTGACTGGCTTCTGGAGGCATCAATGGCCATGAGGCACACTTCTTTGGCCCTTGCCTCTTCTTCACTTAAGCTGGAAGATGAGGATTCATCTTCTGTTTCACTCCAGCTTTCAGCTACAAAGCCTTTCTCCTTCTTTTTATATTTGCTGGAGGAAGGCATGATTTGGTGTCTTCTAGAATCCTTCTCTCTTCTCTTCTCCTTCTTCTGATTTTTTGGACATTCTGAGAGGAAGTGTCCAGGCTTCCTGTAGCCAAAGCAAACCACTTCTTTAGTGGGGGGTTTTGTCATACCTTGGCTTGTCATCCTGCCTCGATGACTTTCTTCTAAATTCTTTCTTTGTCGTTTTGTAGAATCTTCTGGAAAATAGACTCATCAACTTTTCATTAATTGTTGAAGTCTTTATCTCCTTAGCAGCCTTAAATGCAATGATGTGCTCCTTCCTTGCTGGTGGAGGTGTTCTCTGCTCAGCTACTTCCCTGGATTTGATGAGCTGCTCAAAGGACTTTAGTTTTCCTAAGAGAGATTCAGTGGAAATCTCATTTAGGCTTCTGGCCTCCTTGATGGGCCAGATCCTTGAATCCCATGAGCTTGGGAAGCACATAAGTATTTTTTCATTCACCTCTGTGAGGGTGATGTCCTTATCTAATTTTTTTAGCTCATTGATGATTGAGCTCAGCATATTGTACAGATCTGCTACTAATTCTGCTTCCTCCTTCTTGAAATTCTCATATTGGGATATGAGATTGGATCTTCTGTCCTTTCTTTCATCTGCAGATCCAGCCATCATTTGGTTAAGGGATTCCCAAATGGCCTTGGCTGATGTGCATTCAGCCACCTTCTGGAATATGTCATCAGACATAGTTTGGGCCAGAATATTCAAGACTTTAGCATCAGCAACTCTAGCTTTCTTCCGGGCTTCAGTCCACTCAGGTGGTGGCACTACTTTTGTGCTTGAGGTTGTTGTGGATGTAGAGGCAGTTGATTGAGGAGGACCTGTCAAAATAGAATTGTAGATATCCTCATCAATAGAGTTCATATATAATTTAATTTTTGCCTTCCAGATGGCAAACTTATTTAGATTGCATACTGGAGGTCTGGTGCATGCATAGTCTTTGTTTTGTGCCATACTGTGTGTTTAATCTTAATAGAAATAAAAAGTAGATCTAACTCAGGATCTTTGGTTCAAGGATTAACTTGTACAACCAAGGGAACCTTGCTCTGATACCAATTGAAAGTTAGGGGTTAGATCTGGTATACTCTAGAGGGGGGTGAATAGAGCATCTTGATATTTTTAAAACTTTTGCTATAAATAAACCTTAGTCTTAAAATAATCTGATCTAACACGGGATCAGCAAATATAAAATATCACAAACACAGCAAACCTAATTAGCGCGGCCACAGCAAGAACAAAAGAAAAGGGAAACACAGACAACATAAAAATTTTATAGTCGTTCCCCAACCTAGGTACATCCACTCTTCTACCACCTTGGTAGGAATCCACTAAGGTTTTTGATCAGGTGACTGCCACCAATGAGTTTTTGATCAGGTGCTTAAAAACCAAACCTCAAGTCTTTTGATCAGGTGACTTGCAACCAGGAATAACTTTCGAAGGGAGTTAAGAAACCTTTATACAGTGGGGGTGAGAGAATGATTTTGTCTTCTTTTTCTCAAATACAACTGAGAAGACTTTTATGGATCTTGATTTTAGCAAAGAGCTCCCCCTGAGATATTGAATGGTTCAGGAAAGATGGAGCTTTGCTACAGGGTGATAGGTCTTCAAACTTATAGCCTTGACCAGAAAGTATCCAGGAACTTCTTGACTGATAGAGTATTGGTTGTCCTCTGAAGTATCCTGGGAAGAAGACTCTTGACCTTGAATATATGTTCTTCTTTCTTCTTCAGCTTGCTGATGTTTCTTTGATCTAGGGATTGTTTCTCTGTATCACTGTATTCTGTATTGTTGTGTGATTGTTATGCTATTCTAGAGAACTGTATGTTGTCGTCTGTATCCTCTCTTCCTTTTTTGAGAGAGGTGAAGAAATCCTTTTTATATTTTCCATGTAAATTTTCCATTTGAAATTTGAATTTCTTCTGCATTCATTGTTGATGCCCTGAAGAATATTTTGCATTAATTGATTTCCCCAACTCTCACATTGAAAAATAGCAAGCAATAATCCTGATGAAGACCGTAATCAATTCTTGCTTCTAACGGTAATATTCAGAGAATATTATAGTATTGATTACTAAGGAATTCTTGCAATAGAATAAGGACAGAAGGATGGAAATATCTAAGTCTGGAACTTCATAGAAATCGTTGAGCAGAATTTGTCGTCCTGGATTCAGAGTTCGTCGACCTGATAAGTCAAGTTCGTTGACTAGATAATCTTTATTTGTCGAGCTGAGATCCAAGATCGTCGAGCTAAGGACAGAAATGTTTTCTCTAGAACCTTGTCAACTCTGTGCATCAAGATCTTTGAGATTAGAATAAAACTTCGTCGACTGGAGTTCAGAATTCCATGTTTCTTGCACTCAAGAATGTTTTAAGTAATATGTCCATAAATCGTCGACCTGAGAACTAGTTTCATCGAGCTGAGAACTTCTAACTGCTAGATGAGTCTTGCCAGGAATATGGTCTAAGTTCGTCGAGCTGAGAAGGTGAATTCGTCGACTGGAGTATGATCCTGGACTTAGATTACTTAGTTGTTTCTGGACTAAGATGTTTAAGTAGAATACCCATAGATCATCGAGCTTTGAACTAAGTTCGTCGACTAAAGTTCAGAGAAATTCTGGATTTTAAATGTCGAAGTAGTGTCCATAAGTCGTCGACATGAGAACCAAGTTCGTCGAGCTCAGCTCAGAGAATTGTCCCTGAGTTCGTCGAGCTGAGCATGACTTTCTTTGACCTGAGTTCGATGAACGTCGAACTCATTTCTTGAGTCTCTGAAATTTCTCTAAGTCTTGAGTCTTTATGCAGTCTGTTGATGGCTGGTTCATGTAGTGTTGACTCTAAGGACTTAGCCTAGACTCTAGGACATAACCATGACCCTGGCTATACATGTTGGGTCAGATGATCCTAACTTAGTGAACCTAGCCCAAATCCAACTAGGGATCCAACATAATCTCATGTTTCATTACTCGAACCAAGCCTAATACTATACTAACCCAAGAGTAACAAATACAAAGACTTGGCTGTACAGCCACTTCGTTCGGCCATTCCTGAGTCTATAGAACTTGTATGAAGGCGTGTAACCATCCTTTGGAAAGGTATTTCTAAGGACTATAACTTTTGTATTCGGCCCGCAACCCAGTTCAGAACCTAACACACTTGAAATCAACCTCGAATTCTGCTGCATTCAGAAAATAGTTTTTTGTACATTTACAGACAGCATGATCGTTGCGACTTTCAGGTTTAGCCAAAAACCCAGATATAGCCATGCCATGTCCGAACATAGCCATGAAGATCGTTGCATGCAGGAAACAGATTTTTATGCGCATCTTAGAGTAGAACGAACGTCATCGGTTCATCTTATTACTCATAACAAAATTCCCAAATCACAACCAAAATTCCTCCTCCCTTATTCACCCTCAAAAGGCCAACTTTCTTCACGAAACCAAGTCCCTATCTTCACATGGAAGGAAGAGTGGTCGAAGACATCTTATCTATAGGACACAAGCCCTAGCATGGCCTTCTCCTAGGAAAACTTCTTCTCACGAATCAAACTCCTTTGAGTCGATATCTCTCCTAGTAATAACTAGAGATATAGCAACAAGGGAGAGGGTAGGAAGCTTACTTCAGTTCCGGCATTTTCGGCCATGGGCCTCGTCACTCTCCTTGGCGGCGTGACAGCTAGGTCTATTTCGCAAGTCTCTTTTAGAATAATAATTAGTGTTAACTGCCTTGCCACATTTCACCCTATTATTGGACAACCTATTTATAGCTTTAAATATGTAATAATGAAATTACACGTCCGATATAATCATTTTGGCACAATTCTCGAAAATCTAGTTCAGACTGTATACTGGAATCAGGAAACGGAGGGCGAAAATCTGCTATGTCCAAATTCGTCGAGTATTATATCCTTACTAGACGAATCATCGAGATTCGTCGATACAACTCAATGTCATTTGCAAGCACAACGCTTAAGTTAAAATCGTCGGGAGTACTTCTTTACCTGATGAATCGTTGTGTGATGTCGGGTGCACTCAACGCACTCGACGCCTCAGTTCTCTGAATAATCCCTAGTAAAAGCTTTGATTGGTGTCGAGTGCACTCAATGCACTCGATGCCTCTCAACAAATGGCGTTGAGTGCACTCATCACACTCGACGCAAATCTTACCAGATATTTTCCAAGTCGAATGGTATTGAGTGGTGTCGAGTCCACTAAACGTCATAGACTAAATTGACGAATGGCGTCGAGTGCACTCAACGCACTTGACGCCGGCAGTTTCTAGAAATCCGCCAAGTCCAGTGGCGTTAAGTGCATCGAGTATGAGCTGGCAATACTTGACGAATAACATCTATACTCGACGAATCGATTAGTGATAATCGACGAATTCTCCTTCGCCAAATTTCCAACTTTAATCTCGTCGAATTCTCCACTATATTTGACGAATTCGTCGGATATCCCTGACGATATCCGATGAATTTCCCTTGGTCCTTCTCTCTAGACCATTCTATTTGATTAGTTGGGTAACACTCTACCCAACCCTTCATCCAACGCACTCGACACTTTTGCTAGTGCATCCCGAGCCTGAGTCAAGTCTCTTAACTCAGAACGTGTGTGATGGGCCTAGTGTGAAACGGGACGTTACACTCAACCTAGAACCAGAATCTCGCCCCATAATGCAGAAGAAGAGGTCCATTGCGGACAAGCTAGACGAGTCCATTAGTGAGGAGGTGGCCAAGCTCCTGAAGGCTGGCTTTGTATCCGAAATTCAATACCCCTGTTGGGTCTCCAATGTACTAATGGTAAAAAAGGAGATGGATGGTGGAGAATGTTTTTTGATTTTTCTTTACTTAATAAATCATGCCCTAAGAATTGTTACCCCTTTTCTTGAATCGACACGCTGGTTGACTCAGTCGTCGATTTTCCTGTAATAAGTTTTTTAGATGCATTTTTAGGTTATCATTATATCAGGATGCACCCCCCCCCCCCCCGATGAAAAAGATGTCTCATTCATCACAGGGGACAGGTGCTATTGTAACAAGATGATGACTTTTGGGCTAAAAATGCAGGGGAAACATACCAAAAGATGATGGATCGGGTCTTCTAGGAGCAGAAGGGAAGAAATCGCAAGGTGTATGTGGATGACCTGATGATCAAGAGCCGAGAAGTGGACTCCCACCACCAGGATCTAGAGGAGACCTTTGACACCTTGCGTAAATACAAGATGAGGCTAAACCCCTTAAAATGTGTTTTCGGGCCAGTAAGGGGAAGATCTTGGGCCATCTTCTCACTCCCGCGGGGGTGGAGACAAATCGTGATAAGGTCCGGGAGATCATGGAGTTAGGTTCGCCTCATAATGCTAAGGATGTGCAGCAGTTGATAGGAAAGTTGGCAGGGCTAAGCAGGTTCCTTTTCCGAGCTGGGTAGAAGTGCTCTCCCTTCTTCAAAGCATTGAGGGGAGGCAAGAAGTTCGAGTGGACTGTGGAATGCGAGGAGGCTTTCCAGGCCTTAAAGAGGCAGTTAACTCAGGCCCCCCTACTCCAAGGGCCAAAGGAGTGGGAGGACTTATCTTTGTATCTCGGGGTCGGAGCGGAGGCCTTGAGCTTTGTCCTGGTTCGGGAAGATGGGAAGAGGCAGCTACCCATATACTATGTGGGCTCGGTACTGAGGAAGGCAGAGCTCCGATATTCCATCTTGGAGAAG
This sequence comes from Platanthera guangdongensis, assembly GCA_039583875.1. Classification (NCBI taxonomy): domain Eukaryota; kingdom Viridiplantae; phylum Streptophyta; class Magnoliopsida; order Asparagales; family Orchidaceae; genus Platanthera; species Platanthera guangdongensis. The sequence goes on along the minus strand of CM077153.1, from coordinate 171,899,258 downwards.
CTAGCCATTACTCTATTCATCTCGGCTCTGAGGCTCTGACCACATTTCCAGGCACACTCCATCCGAGTGGTGACTGTCAACCCCCTCTAAAACATCTTCGAGGGAGTGGAACATTCGAGAAGGCTGGAAAAGTGCTCGGTAGTGCTGAGTGAGTTTGATATTTCTTTCGTATCACACCTCTCGATCAAGGCCCTGGCGATGGATGACTTTTTGGCTGACATTGTGGTTGAGGTGGCAGAGGCGGAACTCACTCGCCCGATTCCCTGGAAGGTTATGGTAGACGGCGCGTCAGGAAGACATTCCTTGGGGGTGGGGGTGATCTTGGACAGCCCCCGGGGAATAAGTATCAAATAAATGGTGGTGGTACACTTTCCCATCACTAACAACCAGGCCGAGTATGAGACCGTGATAGCAGGATTGCCCCTGGTCAGGGAGTTGGGGGTGCAAGATGTGGAGGTCCTCACTAACTCCATGGTGGTGGCCTCCGAGATCAGTGGAGAATTTGAGGTAATAGAACCCACTCTCCAGTTATAGTTGAAGGGGTCATCGGTATGTTCCAGACCTTCTCCATCTGACATATGCCATGGGAGGAGAATGAGCAAGTGGATCAGCTGACCAAGCATGGTCCCCGGGTGGGGGTACCATCACTAACCTATTCCGTCCATCCATCCAAGAAGGGGAGCTGATGGAAGTGCATAAACACCTCTCATGGATGGAGCCTTTCGCAACATTCCTATCTATAGGGTAGTTCCCAGAAGGGATGGACAAGAAGAAGTTCAAGCACAAGTCGGCATATTATCTTATGCGCGACGGGCAATTGTATAGGAAGACTCTCTGGGATGCTAGCACGTTGTGTGGCCAAGAGGGAAGTTCACAGGATCATGGAAGAGGACCATTTAGGAGAATATGGAAGCCACTCGGGGAGCAGAACTTTGGAGGGAAGAATAGTTCGGCAAGGGTACTTTTAGTCAACCCTAAGCATAGATGCTGCAGAATTCAAAAGAAAATGCCACAATTGCTAGCTGTTTTCCCCCTCGAACTTCGACCGGCTCAGTGGCTCAGGAGTATCATGGCCCCTTGCCCCTTAGCCATTTGGGGGTTGGATTTGGTAGGGCCTTTACCCCAGGCCAGCAGGCAGAGGAGGTTCTTGCTAGTCATGATCAGCTATTTTTCTAAGTGGTTAGTAGTGAAGGCGCTAGCCAAGGTGACCTTTCAGGTTATCAGGAACTTTGTTTTGGGGGACATCATCTGTCAGCACGGGTTACCGCAGGCCATCATCATGGACAATGGGCCTCTATTTTTCAGCGCCAAGTTCATTAATTTTTGCGGACAACTTGGGATTGATCTCAGTTTTGCCTCAGTCCACCATCCCAGGAGCAACGGGCAGGTGGAGGTGGCAAACAAGATCATCAAGAACCTCCTCAATAAGAAAGTGGAGAATTTGAAGGGTAACTGGGTGGAGCAGCTTCCTTCGGTTCTCTGGGCCCTTAGAACCACTCCCAACACGGCCACGGGGCAGACCCCTTCAAGACCTCCCATGGATGAGAGGCAGTTCTTAACATAGAGTTCGAGGTATAAACTCCTCGGGTGGTCGAGGCAGAGGAAGGTAGATAAGAATGGCAAGCTGAAAATGAGGAGGAGGAGATACGACTCTTTCTCGACATGGTGGAGGAGCTGCATGATCTCTCCACCATCCTATAGGAAGAGGTGAAAATAAGAATGGCTAAGTACTTTGACAAGCACGTCAGGGTCAAGTAATTCGCGGAAGGGGACTTGGTCCTGAATAAGGTAGATGCGGCAGGGAGATCAGCGGCATAGGTGAAGCACAACCCTAGTTGGGAAGACACGTACATTATCGGGGAGGCTCTAAGGTTAGGGGGTATCACCTCCAAGATGTGGAGAGCGAGACCCTAAGTCATACCTGGAGTGGTGATGACTTGAAACATTTCTATCCGTAAAAGCATGTATGTACTCTCCTTTAATGAATATGAAACACTTTGATGCTTGAATTCTTTTGCAGATCAAGTTCTTGGCGAGTGTTTAACAAACTAAGTCCTGAAATACCCTTGTTACCAGGCTTTTACCTAGCTGGCAGGGGCCGAAGGTTGGACAAAAGAAAGTATTCTCGCTCTGGGGTTAGGTCCCGAGATGGTCCCGCTATCATGCTTCCAACTACCTAGCAGGGCCAGGATCCTCGAGTGAAGTCGTTATGACCCTGGAGGTCTGAGCCCGGTTGATGCTCAACACCCATCATCAAGCTCTCACCTAGCTAATTGGGTCGGTGGTAGCGCCTTGAGGTTGGACAAAGGAAAGTATTCTCGCTCTGGGGTTAGGTCCTGAGATGCTCTCGCTGCCAGGCTTCCACCTAGCTGGCAGGGTCGGGCTCCTCAAGTGACGTCGTTATGACCCTGGAGGGATGAGCCTGGTTGATGCTCAACACCCACAGTCAGGCTCTCACCTAGTTGATTGTTCTGGTGGTAGTGCCCTAAGGTTGGACAATGGCAACTATTCTCGCTCTGGGTTTATGTCCCGAGATGCTCCCGCTGCCAGGCTTCCATCTGGCTGGCAAGGTCGGGATCCTCGAGTTACGTCGTTATGACTATGGAGGGATGAGCCAAGTTGATGTTCAGCACCTTCCCTCGGGCTCTAACCTATCTGATTGGGCCGGTGGTAGTGCCTGAAGGTTGGACAATGGCAAGTATTCTCGCTCTGGGTTAGGTCCTGAGATGCTCCTGCTGTCAGGCTTCTACCTAGCTGGCAGGGTCGGGATCCTCGAGTGGCATCATTATAACCCTGAACAACTAAGCCCGGTTGATTCTCAACGCCCATTGTCAGGCTCTCACCGAGCTGATTGGGCCGGTGGTAGTTCCCGAAGGTTGGACAATGGCAAGTATTCTCGCTCTGGGGTCAGGTCTCGAGATGTTCTCGCTGTAAGGATTCCACCTAGCTGGCAGGGCCGGGATTGTAAAGAGACATCGTTATGACCCTGGAGGGCTGAGCCCGGTTGATGCTCAACACCCACCGTCAGGCTTTTACCTAGCTGATTGGGTCGGTGATAGCGCCTAGAGGTTGTACAATGGATTGTATTCTAGCTCTAGGGTTAGGTCCCAAGATGCAACTGATGTCAGGCTTCCACCTAGCTGGCAGGGTCGGGATCCTCGAGTAACATCATTATGACCCCGGAGGGCTGAGCCCGGTTAATGCTCAACACCCACCATCAGGCTCTCACCTAGCTGAATGTGTTAGTGGAGGCACCCAATGTTTGGCCAAAGAGAAAGATCGATTGACGCTCATCTCACATCATCAGGATCCTCCTGGCTAACAGATGGAAGAGAATTAGATGTCCCAAATAGTACCTCCCAGAGCCAGAAAAGCGACCAAGATCGCGAGAACTCAGGCCACACGGCGACTTCATGGGGCCCAGCTCGCGTAAAGCCGAGCGGCCGGGTGCGATTCGAGCCAGTTCGCCTCCTTTATCTCGCAAGCGGCATGAATAGTCTCTGGATAAGGGACATGAGTCGCCACTCATGGGTCAGCTACTTAAGCCCTCTATGTCTTCTAAGCTACCCTCATGGAACACGTGATCTTACCAAAGAAATATGAGCCCAGAGGCAGCGAGCATGAGGGTCAAGCTAGGTCGCGAGAACACAAAGAAACAATGACATGAACAGTTCAAAGAAACAACATCATCACAAACAACATTTCAGAAATGCATATATTATTAATTACAAAAGGTCACAAGGAGGTGACTCAGCCTGCGTTTACATTTCAGAAATAGATGTGCATGTTAGAAAACGTGCGGCATGGGGGTTCGATGAGGAGAGCTCCCGGGCGGCGATCCCTCCTAAAGAGGTAGGTAGAACTTGTCGCTTGGTTCCGGTACTGGAACGAATAATTCTGGTACCACCTCGCTCGTCGAAAGACTTGCGCCTTCGCTCGTAATGAGGCCCATCCGTTGCAGAGTCTAGAGCATGAACTTTGCATCCTTGGCAGCATTCTTTTACATTATCTCCGCCAGCTCGTATTCGGTGTAATGTGCGAGCTGGTAGCTATTATTGGAGGGCAGCGGAGGAGCTGTTGCGGCTTCCAGTTCCTGCAACTGTACTTGTAACACCTCCTTCTCCTTCTCGAGAGTGGTGATCTAGAAACCTAGGCGCTTAGCCATCTCCGCATCCTGCGAGAAGAGGTAAAAAGAGCTTGAGAAAAGGGAAAGCGATCTTAAAGCGATTAGTGCGAGTCATCGGACTTACCCCCCCCCCCCCCCCCCAAGGTATCTGGTGAGGACAGCGTCTGCTGCATCCGCCTGTTTTTTCTAGTTCCCGCTTCCTCCTAAATGAGATGATGAGCCTCTTCCTTTTCATCAACAAGTTTTTGGAGCGACGGGGTGTTCTGCTCTAGTTGTGTGTACTGATTGCCCACCATGTGGGCCAGCTCCTCATCATAGACCGCAGTGTCTTCCCACACATAGAGACCAAACGAAAAGGCATAAGCCTCCCTGAAGATGTTTTACTGCTCCAGCCAACTCGACAGCAGGGTGGAGATGGAGGCCCAGTTCACCTCCTTGTCCCATTGAAGGAGGGGAACTCCGAGCTCGTCCAAAGGCCGCTCACCAAAGCGAAAGTTATGGTGCCCTCTCGACACCGGCTTACGGCGATCCACTCTCCTCGCGACCTGGAGGTGCCAGCCACCTTGTCAGGAGAGTTGTCGGTCGAGGAGCTCGTGGGGGGGGAGGGTATTCAGTTACTTGGTCCGCCGGTGCCTTGCCTTTATTCTGGGTTGTAGGAGGTGCGCCTCCCGCAACCTTAGGCTTCTTGGGTGGTCGAGGTAGCAGAGGTTGTTCGCAGATGGCCTGCTTTTGGGTAGCATGGGCTGGGGTCTCGCAGTGTGCGGCAGTCGCCACCTCGGCATGGGTGAGCTCGCTGGAAGTTGCTCGCGCTCTCTCATCAGGAGGCTATAGGGGAATGTCTCACTCGCCTGCAGAGAGAGAGTTATAACAAAGAAAAATAATGGGCTAAGTAAAAAACAAAAGTGCGAGTATCTTACCTAACCCAGGCGGTATGGGGGTGAGGCTGTCCACATTCCTGCGGAGGAACGCGACTTCAAAGTTCTTCCGTTGGAAGAACCCGCACAGCTCAACTTCATGCCCCCCCCCCCCCAGTCTAGGGGCGGTAGCTCGCCTCGCTAAGCTGGACCAGTGAGAAGGGGACATTTCCGAAGTCTCCCTAAATGAAGACGAATTTCTTTAGCTAGTTATGGCTCTTATTTACTGTCTCCCGCACCTTTATGTGGTTACTGGAGAAGTAGGTGATTCTATCATTTTTCGTCCGGAAGGAGAACAGCTTGCGGAAGACCGCGAGGCTGAACTCGATCCGCTCTTTCTGCAGGAAGCAGGCGAACCCAACCACAGCAGCGACTGAATTGGGGGTCATCTAGCCAGGGATGAGCCCAAAGTACTTCAGGATTAGGCGGCCCTCGGGCCAAAGGCGAAGCCGGAGGCCCGCATCAAAGTGAGCTATGGGGATGGCGAGCTCCCCTTACGAGAGGTCATTGATTTTCTCCTCCACCCCGGGTCGCCTCGCCATAAAGCCCAGAGGGATGAAGTCGCTGATGATGTCAAGAAATTCATTTTCAGTAATGGCCGCATAGGAGAAAGAGTGTTCAGAGAAGGTCCAAAAACACTTGCTTCGTCCATCAGCATCACCGCCACCACCTCCCATCTCGGAGTCAGATCGTCGAGCGGTATACTGTAGTTCTCGAAAAGAGCAGGTGGGTTGGGAGTCACAGGAAGTAGAGAAGGAACGAAAGTATTAAATGCGGTAGGTAAGAAAGGGTGGCAGGGGCCTATTTATATGAAGAGAAAAGATGGGAAAACATCTCGTAGACGGGAAAAGTGCGGATAGAAAAAATGTGCCCTGATGTTTCGACTTCCTAGCCCGCCGCAGGTTCCTACCAGCTCGCTACTACGCTACAAAAGTTATTTGGCAGCGAACTGTGCTGACTTGCACCTGCCCAAGAAGCGTGCGAGCCGTGACTCGCGCCCGTCGAAAGAGGCAGGCGAGTCACGCTGATTCACGTTCGGCAGTTTGTCGAATCGCTCCCGCCAAGGCTATGCGTGCAATCTGGGCAATCCGGTTCAACAGCCTCGCGCCTGCCTAAGGAAGGGGTAAGTGAGTAATGGCATCTCGTCCGCACTCTCCTAAAGAATGCTAGGCAATTACAAGCCATTCAAGTAATATACTGCAAACATAAGCCCATCAGCGGGCGAGAGGTCTCAAACAATTATAAATAAAAAGAGTTTGATGTCATGAGAAAAGACAAATAAAACTTTCATGGCTCTATCACACGAGTTGACCCAAGATACAGGTGATGTGCTTGCGACAAGTGTCCCGCTCGCATAACTAATATAAAATGGGGAGGCTTTCCTGTCACAACCCGCATTTCCTCAACGAGCATATCGTATCAGAGCAAGAGGAACTACGGGTTATGATGCCACGTCGTGCAGGGGATAACTGCACACGTTCAGGCAACTCTTGACGCTTACTCTACAAGTTGAAATTCAACAGTTATATGCAGGAAAATGTTTGGGGAGAAACAAGGAGACATGTAGCTTCTGTGGCCGAGCTGGTCACCCCTTTGAGACATGTTTCAAGCGGTTGGGGATGCAAAAGAAGGAGCAGGTGCACGCCATTCAGGGTGCGCCAACCAGAGACTTGGAGTGTGCATTTTGTGGGAGAAGAGGTCATGATGTGAGCCGCTGCTGGGCCAAAGACAAGGTATGCTTCCAGTGTGGCAGACCAGGACATCTTCGCGCAAGGTGCCCACAGGTTCAAGCTGTGTTGCAACCCGCACCACTCCAGGCTTTGCCTCCGCCTCCGCGCTTGGACAAAGGCAAAGGGAAGTTGAATGTGGTCTCTGCAGAAGAAGCGCATACATCACCGCAGGTTATCTCAGGTTCGATTCCGTCCTCTGGTTCTCGTTTTGTGTATGCCTAGTATGTGTAGTTCTTAGCGTAGCATATATACCGTATAGGAACCTTTAAGGTCAAGAACCGTTGGGCGCGTGTTCTCTTTGATTCTGGCGCGACCCATTCATTTGTAGCGCGAACCTTTCTGGATCGATATCATTTGACACCAGAGCGAGTGGGGAATGCGTTTTTGGTGAAATTTCCTTCTGGCGCTTCTGTGGTGGCAGACTGGGGTCTTCTTGATTGTCCCATTTTGTTGGGGGATTTTATAGCAAGGGTTGATTGCAAGGTAATCGATTTGGAAGATTTCGACGTCATTCTGGGTATGGAGTGGTTATCCCGCTATGACGCCGTCATCCAGTGCAGAGGGAAGCGCTTGGATTTTGTCAAGGACGATGGTCAGCCAGGAAGTGTGTATGGTGATTCTTACCAGGATTCTCCAGGGCTTTCGGCGGTATGTGTTCGGACGTTATTTGTTTCCGACTGTTTTGCTTGTCTTTTCTCAGCTGTGGGGACGAGTGCTGTTTTGCCGCGTTTGGAGGAAATTCCTGTTGTGCGTGATTTCCCAGATGTTTTTCCTACTGACCTTCCTGGTCTTCCCCCTGATCGTGACGTCGAGTTTGTTATTGATTTGGAGCCGGGTACGCGACCGATCGCGAAAGCGCCGTACAGGATGGCCCCGCGTGAGCTAGCAGAGTTGCGTACACAGTTGGATGACTTATTGGCAAAAGGGTTTATTCGGCCGAGTTCATCACCTTGGGGTGCACCGGTGTTATTTGTAAAGAAGAAAGATGGATCGATGCGCCTTTGCATCGATTACTGGGAATTGAACAAGGTGACGATTAAAAACAAGTACCCACTGCCAAGAATCGATGATTTATTTGATCAACTGCGTGGCAGTTCTGTTTTTTCGAAGATTGATCTCCGCTCGGGCTATCATCAGCTCAAGGTCCGAGAATCTGATATTCCGCGAACTGCGTTTCGATCAAGGCATGGCCACTTTGAATTCCTTGTGATGTCGTTTGGATTGACCAATGCACCATCAGCTTTCATGGATCTGATGAACAGAGTGTTCAAGGACTATTTGGATAAATTTGTGGTGGTGTTTATTGATGATGTTCTTATCTACTCCCGCAGTGCTGAGGAACATGAACAGCATCTGCGATTAGTATTGGCCACTTTACGAGATCAACGGTTATTCGCCAAGCTAAGCAAATGCGAGTTTTGGTTGTCGCAAGTTGCTTTTCTGGGTCATGTCATTAATCACCATGGTATTTCAGTGGATCCCGAAAAGATTTCTGCGGTCATGGAATGGAGAAGACCGGAAACACCCAAGGAGATTCGAAGCTTCTTGGGCTTAGCCGGCTATTATCGCAGATTTGTCGAAGGTTTTGCGATGTTGGCCGCACCTTTGACTCGATTAACCCAGAATAACGTGGCATTTGAATGGAATGACAAGTGTGAGACCTCCTTCCTGGAACTCAAACGTCGATTATGTACCGCTCCTGTGTTGGTCTTGCCGACGGAAGGAAAAGAGTATGAAGTGTTTGTAGATGCGTCGCACGTTGGACTTGGTTGTGTGTTAATGCAAGACAAGAAGGTGATTGCATATGGGTCTCGGCAGTTGAAAAGTCATGAAAAGAATTACCCAACGCATGATTTGGAGTTCGCAGCGGTGATCTTTGCCTTAAAGTTGTGGAGACACTTGCTATATGGTGCACAGTGTAAAATCTTTACAGATCATAAGAGTTTGAAGTATGTCTTCACGCAAAAAGAACTTAACTTGCGCCAACGACGATGGCTTGAATATGTCGCGGATTATGATGTGGACATTCAATATCATCCGGGGAAAGCGAATGTTATCGCCGATGCTTTGAGTCGGAAGACTGGGAAATTATTTCATCTTTCTGTTGATCGTCTCGTAGAGGAATTTTTATTGATGGAGATTTCCGTGGGAAAATATGATGGTGCAGGCAACATCAAAAAGACGATCCGGATCTTTTACATTTATTCCTTCGGACTGAAAAGGGTGAATTACCGGATTTTGCGATTGATGGTGCAGGCACGTTAAAGTATCGTGGGCGCTTTTGTATTCCTGCAGTTGGGGAGATTCGTGAGATGGTGTGTAAGGAAGCACACGGCGCAAGTATGGTCTACCATCCAGGCTCAACCAAAATGTACCGTGATTTGAAACAAAGTGTCTGGTGGTATGGAATGAAAAGAGATATAGCGCAGTTTGTATCGGAATGTCATACCTGCAAGCGGGTGAAAGCTGATCATGGGAGACCTGGTGGCAAGTTGACACCATTGGAGATTCCAACCTGGAAGTGGGAAAGCATATCAATGGATTTTATTACAGGTTTACCAAGATCTCCCCGAGGACATGACTCCGTGTGGGTGATCGTGGATAGATTGACCAAGTGTGCTCATTTCATACCCTTTAAGGTCAACTACCCGATGAAGACAATAGCGGAGCTCTATGTGAACGAGATCATCCGACTGCATGGTGTGCCTGTGAATATCATTTCAGACCGAGATTCCCGCTTTACCTCTCGTTTTTGGCGCAGTTTACAAGAGGGTTTGGGGACAGATTTGCGATACTCCACCGCTTATCATCCTCAGACGAATGGCCAAACCGAGAGAGTAAATCAAATTGTCGAAGACATGATTCGATGTTACATTCTGGAGTATGGCGGAGCATGGGATGAACGTTTGCGGCTTATGGAGTTCGCGTATAATAATAGCTATCAAGAAAGCTTGCAAATGGCTCCGTTTGAAGCGTTATATGGGCGACGATGTCGAACCCCACTCTTTTGGACTGAGGTTGGCGAGCGGCCTTTATTGGGGCCAGAGGCGCTCGAGGATATGGAAGTTGCAGTACGAGGTATTCGGGAGAAGATCCGAGTCGCCCAAGAGCGATATGAAAAGTATGCCAACCGACGAAGGTCGGACTTAGAGTTTGTGGTGGGGGATTCTGTTTTCTTGAAAGTCTCCCCAATGGTTGGGATTAAAAGGTTTGGGAAAGAGCGCAAGTTAGACCCAAGATTTGTGGGTCCCTTCAGGATTCTTGCGCGAGTTGGTGCATCTGCCTACAAACTGGAATTACCTGTGAACTTTCCTGGTGTTCACAATGTGTTTCATGTGAGCCAACTACGCAAGTGTCTGCGGAATGACACGCCAGTGTTGGACGTGGTGCCGCCATTGGCGCCAAACCATTCTTATGTGGAGATGCCCATCCGGATATTGGACTCCCAAGATCGTGTGTTGCGGACAAAGAAGATTCCTATGGTAAAGGTGTTATGGAAAAATCAGGATGTGGAAAGCGCGACGTGGGAGCTCGAGTCAACGATGAGGGCGGCTCACCCTCATTTCTTCCCGTAAGCTGGTATGTGATTTAGTGTTTGATTGGATTCATGTTTTGGTTTGCTTGTGTGTTGGGTTTTGTGAAAAGTTTCGAGGCGAAACTTTTTGTTAGGGGGAGTGATTGTAACGCCCCAGCTTTTTTATTACGTACGCATGATGGGCGTTACGTTGGCTTTGATTGTAGTTGAGCATGGTTTTTCCCGCGGGCATGCGAGTGGCTGTTTTGGTTGCCGAGTTGCACGATTCCCCAGCAAACCGTAGTCCAAATAAGGGACTCGGTGAGGCCTCTTAGGGAATGCCTGCACGTTTTCGCGCCCGGGGAATGTTGCTCAAAAAAATTAGTTGTTGGTTCAGGAAACAAAAAAGGGTAAAAAGTACTTAAGGCAAAAATGGTCTATGAAGTCCCAGGAACATTTTTTACAAAAGGGGAAAATGGTCGTTTTTGTGCTAGACACGCCCCCTGTCACGGGCGTGACCCAGGCCGTGACCTGGGCGTGACCTCCTTGACTCGACGATTTTTCTTGCGTCGAGTTAAGCTCGACGAATGGGGTACACGCCCCCTGACACGGGCGTGTCACGGACCGTGTCCCGCTTCGTCGAGTGTCGAGTGTCGATCGTCGAGTATCGAGCGTCGAGATCGAGTGTCGAGTCGTCGAGAGAGGGGACACGGCCTGTGACACGGGCGTGTCACAGGGCGTGTCAGGCTGGGTCGAGTGTCGACACTTTTCTGTCGACGAGGTGTCGAGACACGGGTTACACGCCCTAGGTCACGGGCGTGACCGACCAGTCACGGGCATGACCGACCCGTCACGGGCGTGTACCCCGGTCGTGTACCGTCTGGATAAACATGGAATTGCCACCTTTCGGCGCCGCTTATGGTACACGCCCTGTGTCACGGGCGTGACACAGGGCGTGACCGGCCCGAAAATCGACTTTTTCCAGTTTTTTTGTGCCGTTCATTTCCTTGATCCTGCATCGAACGGTTCAGCTCTGTTCTGGGTAACATAAGTCCGAAACAGAGATTGTCTTTCCCCATTTGCATCTTCTTCTTCTTCATCTTCTTCTTCTTCATTCTCCAAGAGAAAGCAAGGGAGCAAGGGAGCAAGCAAGGCAAGGGAAGAAAAAGCAGCCGTCGTGGCATCGCCTCGATTCAGGCAAGCGGTGTCCTCCACCCTTGCCAATCGTCGTACATGATTCAATTCTCTATTTTTTTTCTAGCTCTTCCTTATTAACCTTAGTGTTGCTCTTTCAATTCAATTGCTAACCTTTAATTGTTCTTCTTGAATTTCTCTTTCATTTCCCTAGTATGCAATTCCCTAGTGTGTTCTTCTTGATGCAAATGATACACTTAATTTGACTCATATAGCAAATTCCTTATGCTACATGCTAAAATTCCCATGTTTAGATTTGTGCTTCATGGCGTTAACAACTTTCCCTATGCTAAAGTCAAATTACCTATTTCCTTATGTTAATTCTATATGACATTAGTGAAGTCCCTATGTTAAATTCCCTATGCTACATTCCCTATGTTCACTTCCTGATGTATCCATTTGCCTATGCTAACGTAATTCATGTAGTTAATTTGTTAATCAAATTATGTGGCCTATGTACTCATGTTATGTATTGCGCACACTCTACGTTGGCAATTGGGAGTCATGTGTGAGGACGATGAAAGGAAACGTGTTACCTTGGGTTATGGGGTGTTTTGCGAGGCGAATTCGTGAAGCATGGCGGGAGCGTTTGTGTGAGAGTTTTGCAAGGGGTGGTGTGGTTTCAGCCTGTGGGCACCGGGTTTTGTTTTTGTGGTTAGAGAGACCACTTTGGCCCCGATTTGGGCTGGTTTTGTTTGGTGCGTTCCACTATAGGGCCGCCTCCGATAAGACCCTTGTGAAATTGAACTTAACCGCCGCTTATGCTTCACTTGTCTAGTAGGTTCTTGTTCTATGAATGATGGAATAGGCATGTGTTTTGCCCTTTGGTTTCTGCGGTTTGAGCAGGACTTGAAGAACTAGCACGCACTTGGTGCGGTTGATCCTTTGGCATGACATTGTTTTTCTACATGTACGCACTTGTTTTGTGCACTCTTTTGACTTAAGCATTGCTATGGGGTCGGTAAGCCCCTTCTTGATCCATTATGAAATTTGTACTCTCTTTTGTATAGTTTGGTTGATTGCTGAGGTATTCTTTCTTGAATGCCTCAGGTGCAGGTTGTAGCCGGTTGAGCGGCTAGGTTGGTTGGAGGCGTTTCTTGGAAGCTAACCGAGCATTCAAAGCGAGGTAGTTCTTCTTTTGTTGTACAGACATATATATGCCCCAATGGGTTCGTGTCAGCTTGTTGGCGCCCATTTGGTGGATTTTCATTTATGTAAATATGAACTACTGCTAATGTAACTCCTTTGGATAGAATGTACTTGCTTTTGGGATGGTTTTCTGGTAGGTTGCATTAGGTATTTTGAAGTTACCAAAACTATTATCGTAGCTCATGCATACATGTTTTCATCAATTAAAACGTATTTTCAAATAACGTCGACAAAGAGAATTTCTTATAAGAATATCACTATAGGCTGCATATAGGAGCTCGTCATAACTAAACAAAGTATTTCCGCCGCGCACAACTACAGTTTTACTATGTAAGGCCGAGGGATACGGCCATATCTGCGTCTTGGGAGCTTTTCCCTCCCACCAGCTTCCTCTTATCCTTCCTCATCAGTTGTCCTCTTTGTTTTGCAGTTTCGATCGCTTCCACCTTCAACACAGCCTCAACCACAGCAGTGTAACTCGTCGCTCCATAAGCACTTGCGAACTGCTGTACGTCACTGCGGAGTCCGCCCAAAAACCGCTTGACTCGATCAGCTTCCGTCATTACCAAGCTCGGGGCAAACCGACTGAGCTTGCTAAACTCAATTTCATACTCACTCACTGTGAGTTTCCTCTGCTTCAAGTATAAAAAGTCATTCATCAGGCGGTCCCTTTCCACTGTCGGTAGGAACTTGCGTCGTACCATTTCTTTGAACACTTCCCACGAGCAGCCCGCCCCTAGGCCTTCCTTTTCTCGTAACCACCAACCTTTCGCCAATCCCTTAAGTTGATAGGCAGCAAGCATCACCTTTTGGTCCTCAGTCACACCAGCATACACAAACATTTCTTCTAACGTGATCACCCAGTCATCCAAGATTACGAAGTCTGCTTTTCCGTCATACGTCGGTGGTCCAAGTCGTTGAAACTGCGAGATAAACGTCATCGCAGGAGGAACCACAACTGGGGGTGTCACTGCCACTGAAGGAGTCGAACTAGTGGGGCCTCTCACCGTCTCTTGTCCTCTTGGTGCCAGCCCAGACATAGCGGATGACATAGCTTGAAGCTGGGACTGCACTTCCTGCACCTGCCTCGTCAAAGCCTCATTACTTTGGCGAAGACTATCTATCAGTGCATTATTCTGCGCGCCCGAAGATTCACCCTCGGATTGGGGAGTTTGCCTTGTCACTGGACGCTTCGACATCCTAGAAACACGTTCACTCTTGTCAATCTCAAACCCAACAAAACACACAACGGCTATGTACAGACCATACATATAAAAATATGAACATCAACTGCTAACTTGCTTTGGGAGTTTGAGAATGATGGCATGCCTAACCTAAAGATGACTCACCGTCATCCCACTAATTCGTGCCTAAACCATGGATACATGACTTGATTTGACCCAAAACCATGTGTGTACAGGTGTCATCATGTAAATCTTAGCTTGGCACGTTGTGCTCATGCAATGTTATGGTATGCGTGCTGTGCTATGCATTCTAGAAAAGGCCTTAATGCATGCCATGAGCGGTCGTACGCATCCCAATGCTATGCATCCCATACTACATAGCATTGCATGCAACGAAGAAAAGAAAACGTGCTAGTCGCATTCATGTGGTGAGGTTATGCATCCCATACTACATAACCCTCACATGTTGCCCCTATGGTGGATCCATATACAACCACATATTATGCATCCCATACTACATAATATGCCCCGTATACTTCTGTTCATGCCATGAGTGTAGTGTACGTGCTTCGGCCAAGACATACTGATGGCACCTCGGTGTGTGTATGAAATGATGCTTACACTTACAAAACAAAAAGGAAAGTTTGCCCGACCAAATGTCAAGCAAACCTCCCTCTGATACCAACTGTCACAACCCGCATTTCCTCAACGAGCATATCGTATCAGAGCAAGAGGAACTACGGGTTATGATGCCACGTCGTGCAGGGGATAACTGCACACGTTCAGGCAACTCTTGACGCTTACTCTACAAGTTGAAATTCAACAGTTATATGCAGGAAAATGTTTGGATTCAATGGCCGTATCCCTCGGCCTTACATAGTAAAACTGTAGTTGTGCGCGGCGGAAATACTTTGTTTAGTTATGACGAGCTCCTATATGCAGCCTATAGTGATATTCTTATAAGAAATTCTCTTTGTCGACGTTATTTGAAAATACGTTTTAATTGATGAAAACATGTATGCATGAGCTACGATAATAGTTTTGGTAACTTCAAAATACCTAATGCAACCTACCAGAAAACCATCCCAAAAGCAAGTACATTCTATCCAAAGGAGTTACATTAGCAGTAGTTCATATTTACATAAATGAAAATCCACCAAATGGGCGCCAACAAGCTGACACGAACCCATTGTGGCATATATATGTCTGTACAACAAAAGAAGAACTACCTCGCTTTGAATGCTCGGTTAGCTTCCAAGAAACGCCTCCAACCAACCTAGCCGCTCAACCGGCTACAACCTGCACCTGAGGCATTCAAGAAAGAATACCTCAGCAATCAACCAAACTATACAAAAGAGAGTACAAATTTCATAATGGATCAAGAAGGGGCTTACCGACCCCATAGCAATGCTTAAGTCAAAAGAGTGCACAAAACAAGTGCGTACATGTAGAAAAACAATGTCATGCCAAAGGATCAACCGCACCAAGTGCGTGCTAGTTCTTCAAGTCCTGCTCAAACCGCAGAAACCAAAGGGCAAAACACATGCCTATTCCATCATTCATAGAACAAGAACCTACTAGACAAGTGAAGCATAAGCGGCGGTTAAGTTCAATTTCACAAGGGTCTTATCGGAGGCGGCCCTATAGTGGAACGCACCAAACAAAACCAGCCCAAATCGGGGCCAAAGTGGTCTCTCTAACCACAAAAACAAAACCCGGTGGCCACAGGCTGAAACCACACCACCCCTTGCAAAACTCTCACACAAACGCTCCCGCCATGCTTCACGAATTCGCCTCGCAAAACACCCCATAACCCAAGGTAACACGTTTCCTTTCATCGTCCTCACACATGACTCCCAATTGCCAACGTAGAGTGTGCGCAATACATAACATGAGTACATAGGCCACATAATTTGATGAACAAATTAACTACATGAATTACGTTAGCATAGGCAAATGGATACATCAGGAAGTGAACATAGGGAATGTAGCATAGGGAATTTAACATAGGGACTTCACTAATGTCATATAGAATTAACATAAGGAAATAGGTAATTTGACTTTAGCATAGGGAAAGTTGTTAACGCCATGAAGCACAAATCTAAACATGGGAATTTTAGCATGTAGCATAAGGAATTTGCTATATGAGTCAAATTAAGTGTATCATTTGCATCAAGAAGAACACACTAGGGAATTGCATACTAGGGAAATGAAAGAGAAATTCAAGAAGAACAATTAAAGGTTAGCAATTGAATTGAAAGAGCAACACTAAGGTTAATAAGGAAGAGCTAGAAAAAAAATAGAGAATTGAATCATGTACGACGATTGGCAAGGGTGGAGGACACCGCTTGCCTGAATCGAGGCGATGCCGCGACGGCTGCTTTTTCTTCCCTTGCCTTGCTTGCTCCCTTGCTCCCTTGCTTTCTCTTGGAGAATGAAGAAGAAGAAGATGAAGAAGAAGAAGATGCAAATGGGGAAAGACAATCTCTGTTTCGGACTTATGTTACCCAGAACAGAGCTGAACCGTTCGATGCAGGATCAAGGAAATGAACGGCACAAAAAAACTGGAAAAAGTCGATTTTCGGGCCGGTCACGCCCTGTGTCACGCCCGTGACACAGGGCGTGTACCATAAGCGGCGCCGAAAGGCGGCAATTCCATGTTTATCCAGACGGTACACGGCCGGGGTACACGCCCGTGACGGGTCGGTCACGCCCATGACTGGTCGGTCACGCCCGTGACCTAGGGCGTGTAACCCGTGTCTCGACACCTCGTCGACAGAAAAGTGTCGACACTCGACCCAGCCTGACACGCCCTGTGACACGCCCGTGTCACAGGCCGTGTCCCCTCTCTCGACGACTCGACACTCGATCTCGACGCTCGATACTCGACGATCGACACTCGACACTCGACGAAGCGGGACACGGTCCGTGACACGCCCGTGTCAGGGGGCGTGTACCCCATTCGTCGAGCTTAACTCGACGCAAGAAAAATCGTCGAGTCAAGGAGGTCACGCCCAGGTCACGGCCTGGGTCACGCCCGTGACAGGGGGCGTGTCTAGCACAAAAACGACCATTTTCCCCTTTTGTAAAAAATGTTCCTGGGACTTCATAGACCATTTTTGCCTTAAGTACTTTTTACCCTTTTTTGTTTCCTGAACCAACAACTGATTTTTGAGCAACATTCCCCGGGCGCGAAAACGTGCAGGCATTCCCTAAGAGGCCTCACCGAGTCCCTTATTTGGACTACGGTTTGCTGGGGAATCGTGCAACTCAGCAACCAAAACAGCCACTCGCATGCCCGCGGGAAAAACCATGCTCAACTACAATCAAAGCCAACGTAACGCCCATCATGCGTACGTAATAAAAAAGCTGGGCCGTTACATTTCCCAAGTATCGAATCTCTCAAGGAACACCGCAAGGTGGAGTTGTCTAATAAGGAGGACTTGAGATTGAAGTCCTTAGATCAAGGTCACTAAGGGGTTTGGTTTTATAGCAAGAAAATAAAAGCTAACTAAATCTACTCCTATGTAGGCCGCTATGCGCTGCTTCGCTCGGCGTTATGGAGGAAAATACAGGCGTAGGAAGTGAATAGAATGGCGGATTGTGGGTCGCAAACACCTCATCGCAACGCACACCTCTATAAATCGCTAGAGCGGTAGAACCAACTATGGCGGCGGGCAAAAATATAGGCGTTCCACAAGCAATTAAAGCAGAAAAATGATAAAGATTCACATAGACATGAAACTAATAACTCTACAGCTAAAATGCCAAATCAACTACATATAAAGATTTATCCACACATATACATCAATAAAGCAAGAACAAGGCAAGAAATCGACCGTATCTGAAGGCTCGTCGAGGAGTCACAGAAGGAATCACCGAGTTGTCAATCCGCATCCAAGCTCGGTCCTCAACTACGTCCAGGGTAGAAAAGGCTATCACTACCCTCCAATGGGCGGAATTTTTCTACCCGGGATTCCGGATGGAACCGGAACAGGTGAATGCATGGGGTCTGCGCAAAACTATATGTCACACTCCCAAAATGCGTGGGCCCCACACGCATTTTAATGCTGATCCATACCTCCTGGACCTAGATTTCCATACGGGATTCTATCCTTAGTGGAAGATGAAGGGCGGAGTTTTTCTCTAAAACGGCGGCAGGAATGGCAGAAAAGCGGAACCTTTTTGATTGGAAGAAAACCTGTGCTTAAATAGAAGCAGGTCAGAAAATGGTCACGCACAGTTTGGCGCATGACCGTTCGTTAACTGTGTGTTATTCACGTGCAGAAAATATCCTGCGAGGAAAATCGTTGACCCGTGTGTTTTACTCACGCATGAGCGCAAATGTCTGTGCTTGAAGGAAAACGCACGGGTAACCACGGAGCACTGGAAAGCAAGATAACAAAGAGGAACCGTGCGTTTTACTCACGCACGGGCGCGTATTCCCATGCGTGAAGGAAAACACACGATTAACCCCAGAGAGTAGGAAATTCCGGTAATCAAGTGGAACCGTGTGTTTTACTCGTGCACAGGCAGTTTTGCCCGTGCGTGAACAAATCGGACGATTAACCACAGAGCGCGGAAATTCCGAGAACAATATACAAACCGTGTGATTCCTTCTCGCACGGTTTGGCCGAGACGTGTGGGAACAAAACGCACGGGTAACCACAGACATCCCCAGGATTGCTGTGTATAACGCACGATTACAATGAAATAGTTCGAGAAGACATTCGCACGACCGTGCGTTTTAGATAGGAACTGGAATTGGAATTCCGGACATCTCGACCACCGGCACAATAATAAATCGACCCAAACAGTCATATAAATCAGAACAAACAAGTGCGAGGAGCTCCAACAACTTACCCTCAACACAAGAGTACGCAATTGCACACTACATGGGCCAAAACAATGCACTTAGTATGATAAACTGTATAAATGAAATATCAAAGATAACATACTAAAATTGAAGTGCAAGTGCGTGAAAACTAGCCCAGATGAGTCTGAAAAACCCTATATAAATCGAACTCATCACACCACCAGACTTAAACATTTGCTCGTCCCGAGCAAATCATCTCTAAGCGGAGTGAAAGAAAACTAGTTGGTTAAGCAATTGCATAAATAGAGTACCATGTGAAGTCATACCCTCATGCAAAAAATGCAATAGCAGAAAACTCATTTATACATGAATAATAATTTCTAATTTTCGCAAACGTAAAGAGGATATTACAAATACTTCTAAAGTAAATCACAGTGAATCATTCAGTTGCGCGTAGAACAAAAGCAGACAGACAATGAGGAGAGCATTGACAAATATCAGGTCTCAGGAGAATCTCCAAAGGAATCCACTAATGTCGATGACCATATTCTTGCCCGGTCACACTCTCTCTATGGCACTAGTTTGACTCAAGCACGAATCTGTACGACATGGAGTATAATATAGGATTAGGCGAAGGTGGGGTATACAAAGATAAGCAAGATAGACACGCACACCCAAAATAAGACTGCACGAAAACACTCACAGCTATACTCAACGAACAAACATGGGCGGCGTACCACCAGACTCGGACTTTTGACGGTGCGTGCACGCCCATAATGAACACAATACAACAAAATTTCACAACTCAACAACAATATTTTTTTTATTTTCTCTTTTATTCTACGTTGGGAATATTCATTTCATTTACTATTTTTTTTCTTTTCTTTTTATCCAAATAGCCAAAACAAAATACAAAAACACGGCAACACCACAAGCTGCACAAACACCCACATAACTGCCACACATAACAGATACAAACTACAACAAAACAAACTAACCGAGCGACCACATTCTTTGATAGACGTCGGGAATGGTACAAGGCTCAAACTAAATAAAGTGACAGCCTACATCACGCGCTCACTTGACTAACCATGTACCCATGCATCAAGAGTAGCTAGGGGCAAGTTCTTAGCCACCGAAAAAGACAACCCTTCCTCCCAACTCGAGCAATAAGAGACTATTGAACTCCCATACATAGTCCTACACCACCATTTGATTCATAACAGGATTCACAACTATAGTACCGTAAACAAAATCTACGTTAATAGAAAAATAAAAACTATAAGCATATAAAGAATTTTAATCTACACACACTCTAAGTGAGCATGAGTGCATGCCTAGGAAGACTCTTGGAGTCAACATTTTACTCCATCACACAGTCCTAAGTAAACACAGCATTCCTTATTCTACGCACAAGTGATAAACATGCTCGTCGCGTGCAAGTGCTTAAGTACGCGTTCTCAAGTGGGTGTTATGAAGCGCAATGCAAATGCAAATGATATTACAATAAAAGCTTCTAGTATGCGAGTGGAATGTGCACGTGAGTGGATAACAACTCCAGTCTCTCCCCCACCAGACTTAATCCATGCAACCTATCACAAGATTTGCAATAACAATAATGAAATAAAAGTCGGGGGAGTGGTTACCCCATACTCATCAAATGTGCATACCAGAAGATGTGAGAATGTTTGAAGCTAAACCTGAAAAATTTTGACTCACTCCGCCGAGCAAGGGAAGGGCTAACCTGCAAATGAACTCCAACAAAAATTGTATATATAGTGGTAATATAAAATTAAATCTAAGCTATACAACACATAAAATAGTTTTTTAAAACAGTAAAAATAACTAACTATATCTACTGCTAGATAAGTATTGGGGTTATTGTCCACCCAACACGACTTATTCGGCTAACAAAAAGTTCTAGCTAATGTGTCTATGAAACAAAAGATGCAAAGGTAACTAGCCGAATATCCGCTACAGTAGCGAGTATCGATACGGAGATAATGCAGTTACACCTCTACCTAAACAATAATACCTGCACAACTCATGTAGAGGAAATAGGAAACAATAAGAGGAGGAGCATTGGTCCTCACTAACTTCATCAAAAGCTAGATCCTTATCTAGCAAGGTGTTGTCCACCGCAGGTCTGCAGGAGACCATGGCGACAACAGCGGGTTCCGCTGCGAAGGAGGTAGGAACCTTCTCACACATGTAGAGGCACTCGCCGATAGCTTGAGCACAAGGCTGATCGTCATCCCAACATACCTGTGGAGACTCAATCCGCACAGGCTCAGATAAAAAAGGGTGTTAAGTAATAAATGAGAGGAAAAACTAAAATGTAAATAATACGGGAGAGTGATCCTGGTATCACTCTCCGCAGGTTCCGATCACAGATCACTTTCAGTATCATATGAGTCGTATCGGGGGGATCAGGGAACTCGAAGTCCACGGTGGTAAAAGGGACCGCCTCGTCCAATAAGGAGGTGCAAACCTCCAAATCAGAAGGAGGATACTCCTTATCCCACCAGGGTGCGTCATAGTGTTCCGAAGGTCCACATTCTCCATGGGAGATAGTAAAATCCTCATCCCACTTCGGCGCAACCTCAGGCACCGAATCACTAACAAATACGGTATCATCAGCCGACTCACACAAAAAAGGATTAGCACGATCAAGCAAACATTGCGGGGGGCAATACTGCTCTCGAGTCCTGGCAATGAACGAGCAGGCCCCATCGCAAAATCATCCACAGACACCTCCCCGTCGACGGGAACAATATTTACATCTCATACAGGAGCGCCCATGTGTTCCTGATCCTCTTTTTGCTGGCTACCACCAGAATGATCGTCATCACTCAAGGGAATCTCGTAAAAAGGAAGCGAGGGACCCATGAAGGATCTGTATGCGGCGAGAGATTCTTCGATAATCTCAACGGTCAAAGACCGAGCAAGGTTCACGATGTCAGTGTATGGGCTCGGAAACACCCGGGTAGGCTTGTCCACAGAAGTCCTCTGTAAACGGGGGATTGTTGCACACATGCCCTCAGATGGAGAAGGCTTGCACAGATGGGGGCAAACCTTCAATATATGGCATATACCTTGATATAACAAACACCTAATGCAAGGCTCAGCATTTAAAATAGCCAAGGCATCGATGTATTGGCGCAAAGTGTCATATAAATGACACTCAGCAATAGAGTACATCGCGAACAAAAATTTTTTGCCAAATGGGCACTACAAAACATAGAATAAAAATAACACGGACCCGCTTTCTATACCAAAAATCAGAAAAGGGGTAAAAAGAAATAAACAAAAGAAATGGTAGCAACTAAAATAATAAGAAAAACAACAATCGCAAGACTTCCGATCGGAAAACTCACACGATGGTGTTCCTCGGCAACAGCGCCAAAACCTTGATGCGCTTACGACAAGTGTATCGCTCGCATAAGTAATATAAAATGGGGAGCCTTTCCTAAGTATCGAATCTCTCAAGGAACACCGCAAGGTGGAGTTGTCTAACAAGGAGGACTTGAGATTGAAGTCCTTAGATCGAGGTCACTAAGGGGTTTGGTTTTATAGCAAGAAAATAAAAGCTAACTAAATCTACTCCTATGCAGGCCGCTATGTGCTACTTCGCTCGGTAGAATGGAGTAAAATATAGGCCAAGGAAGTGAATAAAACAGTGGATTGAGGGTCGCAAACACCTCTTCGCAACACGCGCCTCTAGCAATCGTTAGAGTGGTAGAACCAACTATGGCGGCTGGCAGCAATATAGACACTGCACAAGAAATTAAAGTAGTAAAACGATAAATTTTCATATAGACATGAAACTAATAATGTAACACCCCCTATCCGTCGCATAGCATATATCAGTAGGTCCGGCCGGGGCCCAACGCCATATACTACAGACAGAGCGGGTGGTTACTCATGGAAACCATCCAACCAATCATAACGTCCTACACAAAGCATTCTAGCGGAAGTAGATTATAAAAGTTGCAAATAAGAACCCAGCACTAAAGCATAAATGTACACTAATACAAAATAGGAAAGTTATACATACCAACTCAAGCCTTAAGGCCTTACAAAATGTTTCACTTGGTATTACATGATTTACAAACCACGGCACGCAGGCCGGTCATACATGAATAAAACAGTAAACACTTCAAATTAGGCCTTCGAGGGCCGGCTTCGCATTTGGGCTTTAGCCCGCTATTGACCGCTTGGTCCAGCAGCACCTACAAGCAACAAACCACCGCACGGTGGTAAAACAAGGCAACGGTCAGCAATGTTGACCAAATTATAACGATCCCGCCCCCAACTCGGGGCGGCGATGCTCCTTCCCTGCATTTCATTAGCATAAGCGAGCAATATATATATATATATAACCATTTCATCACAGACGTTGGCTCGCACGGCCACACGCCCCGTGCTCGCAGGGCACATTCTCGGCGAACCGGTCGATGTCACGTTAATTAAAGCCATAGACATTCCGGACTCACCACCGCCACTATGACGGCCAAACCTATGAGCATTTTATCTTCTTGGCCTGGGTCACGACAATTTAAGCCATAGACCGCCGAAGACCCTAATCTATGCCAACGGCAAGTGTCACGTACCCTTAGGTCTCTTTAACCGAACGACATAGAACGGGTACGGTTCCATCTAACCCGTGCTCATATCGCAACGACAATTTAAGCCATATGCGCGAGTCAAACTTCCCCCGAGTCCCATTTCCATCACAATTCACATAACCCGATTATGTTCAAGTTGGCTCTCAGGCCACCAAGTTGGCAAGATCACGTATCCGCCCAGTTTTCTGGGTGCACCTTTGGGTTAATCCTCAAGGCTCCCTATTGCAATGTATCGTGTAGAAAACCCGAAAAACAACCAATAGCACGGAGTCTTCTCCGGCATTATGCAATGCAACATTACCGATCCAGACCAACATATCCGGGTAGGCTTCACACATCATGCCTATGTCCATTCTCGCTTACGGACTCTTAACAACGGGGACTTCACATATCTACCCGAAGGAACGCCTCCAACTCTCCGCAAACTCGCGAGAGCGGGCTTCCTATGCAAAGAAGGAGAGCTACTCATGCTCAAGAAGAGAATCGTTACCCTAGCGTTCCTCTTTGGCGCCATGGAAAAGTAAGCGGATGAAAAGCACCGCACTAGCTTTGCCTCCGTGGATCTGGAGTCGGCTCACGATTCGGAGCTTCAAAGCTCCTCCAATGGTCGGATCTAGCTTCTTCTTCCTTCTTTGGCTCTCCTCTCTTTCTAATATTTAGAAAGACAACCACTCATGAAAAGTGAGGGTTTCTAAGGCCCAATCCCGGGTATATCCCTTCAGGAACAACCCCCAGCCATTGGATCATCGATTAAAGAAATGAACGGCTTTGATTCGGGACTGAAATGCCCAATCTGGACCGCACACGGCCTGGCACACGCCCGTGTCCAGGGCCGTGTGCCTCATTCGCCGTCAAAATCGACGCGCCTGGAACAACACACGGGTATCGAACACGCCTGTGTTCAACCTGACATGCCCGTGTTCCACCTGACACGGCCGTGTGGCCGGCCGTGTACCCCCATCGTTTTTCCCCGAAAACAACCCGAGCACTGCACGGGTTCTAGGACACGCCCGTGTCCTTGACCGTGTCACCTCAACACGCCTGGGCTCTAGGCCGTGTACACGGTCTCGACACTCGACACTTCGTCGAGCGAAGATCGTCGACCTAATGACACGGCATTGGACACGCCCGTGTCCTAGGCCGTGTGCCTTGTCTCGACACAATGTCGAGATCATCGTGTCGACTTCCCGGGACAAGTGTCGACACGGGTTGACACGACCTGCTACACGCCCATGTCGCAGGCCGTCTGCCATGTATCGACACCTCGTCGAACGCAGAGTGTCGAATTCGCGGGCTAAGTGTTGATACGGGTCGACACGCCCGTGTCGCAGGCCATGTGCCCAGTCTCGACACAATGTCGAGACCAAAATGTCGACTTCCCGGCTGAGTGTCGACACAGGCTTGACACGCCTTGGGACACGCCCGTGTCCCAGGCCATATGCCTGCAGCCAGAACCCAAACCTGGCCCAAAACATCCCCCGTCGCTCTTTTGAGTTTCGGGGAGTTACAACTCTCCCCCTCTTAAAAGAATTTCGTCCACGAAATTACATAAAGGAAAGACATGTACAAAACCAAAATTTGTACCTGAGCGGAACAATTTCGGATACTTGTCAAGCATAGTCTACTCTCGCTCCCAAGAGAGCTCCTCACGACCGCAATTGTCCCACCGGACCTTGACCATCCTGATCTCTTTATTGCGTAGCCGCTTGACCTCCGAGTCCTCAATCCGCACGGGCTTGACCTTTGTCGTTAGCCCACTTTCCACCGGCACTTGATCAACCGCGATCACTTGCGTAGGCTCTTGCACCGCCTTCCGAAGCACAGAAATATGGAATACATCATGTAAACCACTAAGCTCCACTGAAAGCTTCAACCGATAGGCCACTTCACCGACTCGCTCCAGAACCTCAAACGGCCCAAGGTACCTCGGGCTTAGCTTTTTCAATCGCCGCACCCGCGAGACACCCTTGAATGGCTTGATCTTTAAGTACACATAGTCGCCCACAGCGAACTCCACGTTCCTGTGCTTGGCATTATAGTACTTCGCTTGCCGGTCCTGAGCGATAAGCAACCTCTCCCGAATGGTTCTTACCAAAGAAGTAGCATCCTCCACTTCCAATCGCTTATACAACTTTGACTCACCCGTTTCTAACCAAGACAACGGCGTGCGACATTTTCTACCATATAGGGACTCGAAGGGCGCCATTTGAATACTCGCTTGGTAGCTGTTGTTGTATGCGAACTCCACCAAATAAAGGTGGTCTTCCCATTGCTTCCCAAAATCCAAGACACACATGCGGAGCATGTCTTCCATGGTTCTATTGACCCTCTCGGTCTGCCCATCCGTTTGCGGATGGAAGGCTGTGCTGAATTTCAACTTTGTTCCCAACATTTGCTGCACAAGCCTCCAATCATTGGACAAGAACCGCCCATCTCGGTCACTCACGATGTTGCGGGGCACACCATGAAGCAGTACTATGTTATCCACATAAAGTTTTGCCAACTTATCCACCGGATCA
Source organism: Platanthera guangdongensis (assembly GCA_039583875.1). Lineage (NCBI taxonomy): Eukaryota > Viridiplantae > Streptophyta > Magnoliopsida > Asparagales > Orchidaceae > Platanthera > Platanthera guangdongensis. The sequence continues at coordinate 171,873,484 of CM077153.1, read as the reverse complement.
TCCTTCCTATGCGGAATAAAATGCGACACCTTCGTTAACCGATCCACGACCACCCAAATGGCGTCGTTCCCCTTTTGCGACCTTGGCAAACCGTGCACAAAGTCCATAGAGATGTCGTCAAATTTCCACTCCGGAATAGGCAAGGACTTAAGAAATCCTCCCGGCTTTTGGCACTCCGCCTTCACCAAGGTGCAAGTTTGGCACTTCGCTACGTAGAGCGCCACATCTTTCTTCAAACCCGGCCACCAAAACAGTTTCTTCACATCACGGTACATCTTCGTGCTCCCCGGGTGAATTGAGTACTTCGTATGGTGTGCCTCGTACAACAACTCCACCCGCAAATTACCCACACTTGGGACGCACAGACGACCGTCTTTCCAAAGTAATCCGTCCTCCATGACGAATTGGGAATTTGACCCATCCAGAGCCTCCACCATGAACTGCTTCATATGAGCATCCATATCCAAAGCCTGCCGAATACGATCAGCCAGGTCATATTGGACTTCAGTCCAATTCAGAACTGCTTCAGCACTTGATTGCCTGTCCACACAAACAATCTCCAACGCCTCCAACTCCTGCACCAACCGCTCATCATGCACCGATAGCCAATTGTCTTGAGCTGGGGCTCGGCGACTCAACGCGTCCGCAACCGCATTCCCTTTACCAGGCACGTAGTGGATCTTGAATGTATAGTCCCCCAGGAACTCCATCCATCTACGCTTCTGCATATTCATATCCTTCTGATCAATCAGATATTTCAGGCTCTTATGATCGGTGTAGATATCAATCTTCACACCGTACAAATAGTGTCTCCACAGCTTCAAGGCAAAAATCACGGCCGCTAACTCCAAGTCATGGACCGGATAGTTCCTTTCATGCACTTTTTGCTGTCTCGAGCCATAAGCTATTACACTTCCGTGTTGCAGTAGCACGCAACCCAAACCGCTGCCCGAAGCATCACTATAAATCTCATAGCCTACGGTCCCACATGGCAAACTCAGCACGGGCATCGTGGTCAACCGACACTTCAAATCCTCAAAAGCTCGCGCGCACTCCGGCGTCCAAACAAACTTATGCTCCTTCCTCGTCAAAGTAGTGAGAGGTAACGCTATCCGCGAGAAGTTCTCTACAAAGCGCCTAAAATAGCCGACAAGCCCCAAAAAGCTCTGGACTTCCGCTACCGTAGCAAGCTCAGGCCACTCCCGTATCGCAACAATCTTCGCCGGATACCAAATTGTAACACCTCCTATCCGTCGCATAGCATATAGCAGTAGGTCCAGCCGGGGCCCGACGCCATATACTACAGACAGACCGGGTGGTTACTCATGGAAACCATCCAACCAATCATAACTTCCTACACAGAGCATTCTAGCGGAAGTAGATTATAAAAGGTGCAAATAAGAACCCAGCACTAAAGCATGAATGTCCACTAATACAAAATAGGAATGTTATACATACCAACTCAAGCCTTAAGGCCTTACAAAATGTTTCACTTGGTATTACATGATTTACAAACCACGGCACGCAGGCCGGTCACACATGAATAAAACAGTAAACACATCCAATTAGGCCTTCGAGGGCCGGCTTCGCACTTGGGCTTTAGCCCGCTATTGACTGCTTGGTCCAGCAGCACCTGCAAGCAACAAACCACCGCACGGTGGCAAAACAAGGCAACGGTCAGCAATGCTGACCAAATTATAACGATCTCTCCTCCAACTCGGGGCGGCGATGCTCCTTCCCTGCATTTCATTAGCATAAGCGAGCAATATATATATATAACCATTTCATCACAGACGTTGGCTCGCACGGCCACACGCCCCGTGCTCTCAGGGCATATTCTCGGCGAACCGGTCGATGTCACGTCAATTAAAGCCATAGACATTCCAGACTCACCACCGCCACTATGACGGCCAAACCTATGAGCATTTTGTCTTCTTGGCCTGGGTCACGACAATTTAAGTCATAGACCGCCGAAGATCCTAATCTATGCCAACGGCAAGTGTCACGTACCCATAGGTCTCTTTAACCGAACGACATAGAACGGGTACGGTTCCATCTAACCCGTGCTCACATCGCAATGACAATTTAAGCCATATGCGCGAGTCAAACTTCCCCCGAGTCCCATTTCCATCACAATTCACATAACCCGGTTATGTTCAAGTTGGCTCTCAGGCCACCAAGTTGGCAAGATCACGTATCCGCCCAGTTTTCCGGGTGCACCTTTGGGTTAATCCCCAAGGCTCCCTGTTGCAATCTACCGTGTAGAAAACCCGAAAAACAACCAATAGCACGGAGTCTTCTCCAGTATTATGCAATGCAACATCACCGATCCAGACCAACATGTCCGGGTAGGCTTCACACATCATGCCTATGTCCATTCTCGCTTACGGACTCTAAACAACGGGGACTTCACATATCTACCCGAAGGAACGGCTCCAACTCTCCGCAAACTCGCGAGAGCGGGCTTCCTATGCAAAGAAGGAGAGCTACTCATGCTCAAGAAGAGAATCGTTACCCTAGTGTTCCTCTTTAGCATCATGGAAAAGTAAGCGGATGAAAAGCACCGCACTAGCTTTGCCTCCGTGGATCTGGAGTCGGCTCGCGATTCGGAGCTTCGAAGCTCCTCCAATGGCCGGATCTAGCTTCTTCTTCCTTCCTTGGCTCTCCTCTCTTTCTAAGATTTAGAAAGACAACCACTCATGAAAAGTGAGGGTTTCTAAGGCCCAATCCCGGGTATATCCCTTCAGGAACAACCCCCAGCCGTTGGATCATCAATTAAAGAAATGAACGACTTTGATTCGGGACTGAAATGCCCAATCTGGACCGCACACGGCCTGGCACACGCCCGTGTCCAGGGCCGTGTGCCTCATTCGCCGTCAAACTCGACGCGCCTGGAACAACACACGGGTATCGAACACGCCTGTGTTCAACCTGACACGACCGTGTTCCACCTGACACGGCCGTGTGGCCGGCCGTGTACCCCCATCGTTTTTCCCCGAAAACAACCCGAGCACTGCACGAGTTTTAGGACACGCCCGTGTCCTTGCCCGTGTCACCTCAACACGCCTGGGCTCTAGGCTGTGTACACGGTCTCGACACTCGACAATTCGTCGAGCGAAGATCGTCGACCTGATGACAGGGCCTTGGACACGCCCGTGTCTTAGGCCGTGTGCCTTGTCTCGACACAATGTCGAGATCAACGTGTCGACTTCCCGGGACGAGTGTCGACATGGGTTGACACACCCTGCTACACTCCCATGTCGCAGGCCGTCTGCCATGTCTCGACACCTCGTCGAACGCAGAGTGTCGACTTCGCAGGCTAAGTGTTGACACGGGTCGACACGCCCGTGTCGCAGGCCATGTGCCCAGTCTCGACACAATGTCGAGACCAAAATGTCGACTTCTCGGCTGAGTGTCGACACAGGCTTGACACGCCCTGGGACACGCCCGTGTCCCAGGCCGTGTGCCTGCAGCCAGAACCCAAACCTGGCCCAAAATGTCCCACGTCGCTCTTTTGAGTTTCGGGGCGTTACAACTCTCCTCCTCTTAAAAGAATTTCGTCCACGAAATTACATAAAGGAAAGACATGTACAAAACCAAAATTTGTACCTAGCGGAACAACTCCGGATACTTGTCAAGCATAGTCTGCTCTCGCTCCCAAGAGAGCTCCTCACGACCGCAATTGTCCCACCGGACCTTGACCATCGTGATCTCTTTATTGCGTAGCCGCTTGACCTCCGATTCCTCAATCCGCACGGGCTTGACCTTTGTCGTTAGCCCACTTTCCACCGACACCTGATCAACCGCGATCACTTGCGTAGGCTCTTGCACCACCTTCCGAAGCACAGAAATATGGAATACATCATGTAAACCACTAAGCTCCACTAAAAGCTTCAACCGATAGGCCACTTTACCGACTCGCTCCAGAACCTCAAACGGCCCAAGGTACCTCGGGCTTAGCTTTTTCAATCGCCGCACCCGCGAGACACCCTTGAATGGCTTGATCTTTAAGTACACATAGTCGCCCACAGCGAACTCCACGTTCCTGTGCTTGGCATTATAGTACTTCGCTTGCCGGTCCTGAGCGATAAGCAACCTCTCCCGAATGGTTCTTACCAAAGAAGTAGCATCCTCCACTTCCAATCGCTTATACAACTTTGACTCACCCGTTTCTAACCAAGACAACGACGTGCGACATTTTCTACCATATAGGGCCTCGAAGGGCGCCATTTGAATACTCGCTTGGTAGCTGTTGTTGTATGTGAACTCCACCAAATAAAGGTGGTCTTCCCATTGCTTCCCAAAATCCAAGACGAACATGTGGAGCATGTCTTCCATGGTTCTATTGACCCTCTCGGTCTGCCCATCCATTTGCGGATGGAAGGCTGTGCTGAATTTCAACTTTGTTCCCAACATTTGCTGCACAAGCCTCCAATCATTGGACATGAACCGCCCATCTCGGTCACTCACGATGCTGCGGGGCACACCATGAAGCTGTACTATGTTATCCACATAAAGTTTTGCCAACTTATCCACTGGATCATCCTTACTATGCGGAATAAAATGCGACACCTTCGTTAACCGATCCACGACCACCCAAATGGCGTCGTTCCCCTTTTGCGACCTTGGCAAACCGTGCACAAAGTCCATAAAGATGTCGTCAAATTTCCACTCCGGAATAGGCAAGGACTTAAGAAATCCTCCCGGCTTTTGGCACTCCGCCTTCACCAAGGTGCAAGTTTGGCACTTCGCTACGTAGAGCGCCACATCTTTCTTCAAACCCGGCCACCAAAACAGTTTATTCACATCACGGTACATCTTCGTGCTCCCCGGGTGAATTGAGTACTTCGTATGGTGTGCCTCGTACAACAACTCCACCCACAAATTACCCACACTTGGGACGCACATACGACCGTCTTTCCAAAGTAATCCGTCCTCCACGACGAATTGGGAATTTGACCCATCCAGAGCCTCCACCATGAACTGCTTCATATGAGCATCCATATCCAAAGCCTGCCGAATACGATCAGCCAGGTCATATTGGACTTCTGTCCAATTCAGAACTGCTTCAGCACTTGATTGCATGTCCACACAAACAATCTCCAACGCCTCCAACTCCTGCACCAACTGTTCATCATGCACCGATAGCCAATTGTCTTGAGCTGGGGCTCGGCGACTCAACGCGTCCGCAACCGCATTCCCTTTACCAGGCACGTAGTGGATCTTGAATGTATAGTCCCCCAGGAACTCCATCCATCTACGATGCCGCATATTCATATCCTTCTGATCAATCAGATATTTCAGGCTCTTATGATCGGTGTAGATATCAATCTTCACACCGTACAAATAGTGTCTCCACAGCTTCAAGGAAAAAATCACGGCCGCTAACTCCAAGTCATGGAACGGATAGTTCCTTTCATGCACTTTTAGCTGTCTCGAGCCATAAGCTATTACACTTCCGTGTTGCAGTAGCACGCAACCCAAACCGCTGCCCGAAGCATCACTATAAATCTCATAGCCTACGGTCCCACATGGCACGGTCCGTGTTCCACCTGACACGGTCGTGTGGCCGGCCGTGTACCCCCATCGTTTTTCCCCGAAAACAACCGGAGCACTGCACGGGTTCTAGGACACGCCCGTGTCCTTGCCCGTGTCACCACAACACGCCTGGGCTCCAGGCCATGTACACGGTCTCGACACTCGACACTTCGTCGAGCGAAGATCGTCGACCTGACGACACGGCCTTGGACACGCCCGTGTCCTAGGCCGTGTCCCTTGTCTCGACACAATGTCGAGATCAAAGTGTCGACTTCCCGGGATGAGTGTCGACACGGGTTGACATGCCCTGCGAATCGCCCGTGTCGCAGGCCGTGTGTCATGTCTTGACACCTCGTCGAACGCAGAGTGTCGACTTCGCGGGCTAAGTGTTGACACGGGTCGACACGCCCTGCGACACGCCCGTGTCGCAGGCCGTGTGCCCAGTCTCGACATAATATCGAGACCAAAATGTCAACTTCCCGGCTGAGTGTCGACACAGGCTTGACACGCCCTGGGACACGCCCGTGTCCCAGGCCGTGTGCCTGCATCCAGAACCCAAAACTGGCCCAAAACGTCCCTCGTCGCTCTTTTGAGTTTTGGGGCGTTATAAATAACGCTACAGCTAAAGGGTCAAATCAACTACATATAAAGATTTATCCACACATATACATCAATAAAGCAAAAACCAGGCAAGAAATTAACCGAATCTGAAGGCTTGTCGAGGAGTCACGGAAGGAATCGTCGGGTTGTCAATTTGCATGCAAGCTTGGTCCTCAACTACGTTTGGGGTAGAAAAGGCTGTCACTACCCTCCAATGGACCCATCTTATTCGTGTCACGATCCGGAAGAAGGTTGTAAGCTTCCCTTTGCTTGATGGATATGACGTCAAAACATGCAATAGAGATAGGAAGTGAAGGAGCAAGCCGAGAGCAAGCACCGGCGAGAGGTAAGATTCGCGAGCAAGGTCGGAGCTTCTCTCCTTAGTGGAAGATGAAGGGTGAAAGAGAAAGGGCGTAGTTTTGCCCTAAAACGGTGGCAGGAATGGCAGAAAAGTGGAACCTTATTGATTGGAAGAAAACATGTGCTTAAATAGAAGTAGGTCAAAAAAATGGTCATGCACGGTTTGGCGCACGACCATGCGTTAACCGTAAATTATTCACGCGCAGAAAATAGCCTGCGAGGAAGAAGTGTTGACCCGTGCGTTTTACTCACGCATGGGCGCAAATTCCCGTGCGTGAAGGAAAATGCACGGGTAACCACAGAGCGCTGTAAAGCAATATAACAAAGAAGAAATGTGCGATTTACTCACGCACGGGCATGTATGCCCGTGCGTGAAGGAAAACGCATGATTAACCCCAGAGAGCAGGAAATCCTAGTAAGCAAGTGGAACCGTGCATTTTACCCGCGCACGGGCACTTCTGCCCGTGCGTGAACAAATCGGACGATTAACCACAGAGCACAGGAGTTCTGAGAACAATATGCAGACCACCATATGAATTCAAATCCTAACTCATAGCATTCTAGCGGAAGCTTTTTTTTAAACAGTTATATGAACTCATGAACAACACATGAATGTCCACTATAGCCATAATAGGAATGAAAGAACGTACACAAAAGACTTGGCCTTAAGGCCTTACAATAGTTTGCATAAATAATAAGTGTTTTACATACTTCGACATGCAGGCCAGCCACACATGACAATAGTAAAAGAAAACACTTCTCTTTGGCCTTCAAGGGACAACACAGCATCAAGAGCTTCAGCCCACTACTTACCACTTGGCTCACCTGTTCCTTCACAACAATCCACCGAATGGTGGTAAAACAAGGAAACGGTCATCTAAAGCTGACCAAATTATAACGATCACACCCCTTACTCGGGCGTGCGTTGCTCCTTCCCTGCATTTCTCTAGTATATCCAACCATGGTATAGAAAGTACAATTAAACTACACTTCACCACAGGCGTAGGCACACGGCCACATACCCCGTGCTATCATGGCACATTATCGATGAACCCTGTCCATTCCGAGGGTTCATTACCGCCCCTAGGATGGCAACCATCATGAGCATTTAAGTCTTTCCGGTCGAAGCCTAAAACTCGACCTCCATTCCCCCGGTAAGTTCCACATACATTATGTCTCTTTAACCGAATCACATAGAGCGGGTACGGTTCAGTTCAACCCGTTGCTCACATCGCAATCTCAATTTAAGTCATCGAAACGGGTCAGCCTCCTCGATTCCCGAGGAATCGATCAGATAATAATACATAACCCGGTTATGCACAAGGTCGATATGTAGGCCACCAAGTTGGGCTCCCAGATCTCTCATCCCCACAACCTGGCCCCCAGGTCTCTGCGAGACAGGCCTCACAACAGGTCTCTCACAGAGCTACCGCCGACGGTAACACTACCGCAGCGCGGTACCTGGCAGAAATGTATTTTAGCCCAGTTTTTTGGGTGCTCCTTGGGGTTAGTCCCCAAAGTTCCCTGCGGTAATCTACCGCGTAGAAACCCGAAAACATACAACACGGAGTCTTCTCCGGCAATTCATGCATAATGAAAACATCACCAATCCAGACCAACATGTCTGGATGAGCTTAACACACCATGTCTATGTTCGTACTTCGATTCTGAACTTTATATGCAAAACTATGGGGATAATCTATATCTACCCGAAGGAATACCCCATGCTCACCGCACACTTATGGTAGAGGGTTTCCTATGCAAATTAAAGAGGACTTCACATGTCCAAGTAGAGAATTGTTACCCTAGAGGATCACTTCGACCCCATGGAGGAGAAACTAGCCGGATGAAAACCACCATAATGGACTCGTCTCGACTCGCAATTTGGAGCTCTGAAGCTCCAACAATGGTGGGATTCCTCCTTCTTTTCCCTTTTCTCACCCCTCTCTACCACTTAAAAAGAGAACGGGCAAAAGGAAATGAGGTTTAAACCCTCATTTCCTGACCTTATCTCATAAGGAAAGACTCTGGACCGTTGGATCCCACCTAAATAAAATGAAAGGCTTTGATTTGACCTTAGAATGGTCTCCCTGGGTCCATACATGACCTATGATATGGCTGTGTCACAGGTCGTATCCCTCAATCACAATAAAATGACCAAATACAGAGCACGACATGACCCTGGACACACAAGTGTCATAGTTCATGTTCCTCGACATCATTCTAGACACACTCGTGTCACAGGCCGTGTTCCTCCATCACAATAAAACAGCCAAATACAGAGCACGACACGGCCCTGGACACACCCATGTCACAACCTGTGTGAAACTATAAGGGCTCCAAAAGTCCTTCAAAACACTTCGAATTCATCCCCAATTTTCATAGGGCTTCACTAAGGGTATTATAAACATATTGACTGTTAACCCAGAAATCAGCGATCCTTCCCAAGGTGGCCAGCAGGCCAGTCGCGACCCTTGGATTCTCCCTTTCGATCGCGAGAAGTCCCCGCGTAGGTGGATAGTTTTCTCTGTCCGCCTAGGTTTCCTGGCAACCGCGTGCCCTGCGGGACGGCGGGCTATTCCCATGGCTCACCCTCGCGGGACATGCGGTTAGGTCCGCTAATCGTGCAGTGATTTTCCTTGCAGGAGTTCGCCAACAGCACCACCGGGAGCGACCTCCTAGTCAGCCCAAGGGGCGGCAGTCTCCACCCATCATCCGTCGAGGGCGCCCACCAGGGGCGCCCTCCCTGCTGCCCGAGAGGCGGCGGCCTCCTGCCGCCGTCCGTCGAGGCCGCCCACCCGTGGCGGCCTCTGACCGCCAGCCGGGCGGACTCCTCCTGGAGTCCGCCCAGGCCGCCTGCAAGGGGGCGGCCTGGCCCGCCGGGCGGACTCCCCCTGGAGTCCGCCAAGGCCGCCCGCTAGGGGGCGGCCCCGGCGCCCAGCCGGGCGGACTCCCCCAGGAGTCCGCCCAGGCCGCTCGCAAGGGGGCGGCCTGGCCCGCCGGGCGGACTCCCCCTGGAGTCCGCCCAGGCCGCCCGCTAGGGGGCGGCCCCGGCGCCCAACCGGGCGGACTCCCCCAAGAGTCCGCCCAGGCCGCCCGCTCGGGGGCGGCCCCGGCGCCCATCCGAGCAGACTCCCCCAGGAGTCCGCCCAGGCCGCCCGCAAGGGGGTAGCCTGGCCCGCCGGGCGGACTCCCCCTGGAGTCCGCCCAGCCGCCCGCTAGGGGGCGGCCCCGGCGCCCAGCCGGGCGGACTCCCCCAGGAGTCCGCCCAGGCCGCCCGCAAGGGGGCGGCCTGGCCCGCTGGGCGGACTCCTCCCGGACTCCGCCCAGGCTGCCCGCTAGGGGGCGGCCTTCGGCCTGCCGGGCGGACTCCTCCCGGAGTCTGCCCAGGTCGCCCGCTGGGGGCGACCTCCAGTTCTCTCCAGGCGCATCCTCCCACTTGCTTCATCAGTCAAGGTGGCGGACGCAAATTCTCAGTCTGCGGAGTCCGCGCAGGTCGTTATGCTGATGTCACTGGGCCCCGATACTTCAAGAAATCCCCTGGGCCTATAAATACCCCCTGAAGCCTCTCATTCAGGGATCCTGAAGGTGGAGACAAGTCTTACCAGCACCCCCTGCGGACTCCATTTTTCAGTCTGCGCAGTCCGTCATCACCCTTCCAGCAAGCCCTGCGGACTCAGATTTCCTGTCAGCGCAGTCCTCCACAGCTCTTCAGCAGCTTGCCAGCAGACTCTACAGACTCAGTTTCCCAGTCCTCCGGCAGCTGGCAGACTCTTTTACTTAGTCTCTGGCAGCTTCTCCGCTCTGCTTTCTGGCATTTTCCTCTCCCTTAGCCGCCAGCTTCTCCTTGTACCCTTTAGTGATTTTGTTGTAAAGGTGTACTTGTAAGCTTGTAATCTCTATCTTTTAATCAAAGGAAAGACCGTCGCAGGAGTGGCATTTAGGCCGCGACGGGCGAAGTGTGTTGTCGCCGCTGCTAGCGGCCCCCTCTCTTCTCCTCTGCTCAGCAAGCCTTGCTCCTCTGCTCAGCAAGCCTTGCTCCTCTGCTCAGCAAGCCTTGCTCCTCTGCTCAGCAAGCCTTGCTCCTCTGCTCAGCAAGCCTTGCTCCTCTGCTCAGCAAGCCTTTCTCCTCTGCTCAGCAAGCCTTGCTCCTCTGCTCAGCAATCCTTGCTCCTCTGCTCAGCAAGCCTTGCTCCTCTGCTCAGCAAGCCTCGCCCTCATCTCAGCTCAGCTCTTCTCGGCAACCAACCTGCAAGTGCAACCGTTGTAATTACTATCTGCTCGACCGCTCCTGGTCTCCCTCCTTTTCCTCTCTTGATCAACCCTCTCTGTTGATCAAGGCTCGCCTCTCTTCTCAAGCCTCTCCCTTCCTCCCGCAACCTTCTCCTTCCTCCTCACCTTGCCTGTGAGCCCAATCACCCCCTCGGTGATAGCTGTCCCCCTGGTGCCGTTTTCGCGCATCAACAGTTGGTGCGGTGAGCATGGATCTGAACAGCTCACGCGCAAACCTTCAGATCTGAACAGGCAGTGAAAGTAACAGCTAACCATGTCAGACCATCAATCAGCCGAGAACCATGCTCCAAGTCCCAGTGAAGATCCTCTCTGGGAAACCTTTGAGCAGTCGCGTCGAGAGAATGCTCAACAGTTCCAGGCAATCAACAAAGTTCTTGCTGCTATAACGCAGCGATTGGACGCTCATCCAGCAGCTGCTCCAGCTGCTCCAATCAACCCAGCACCAATAGCAGAGCATCAGCAAGCTTACTCTTAAGCTTGACCGCTGTTCTATCCCCCGTACACTCCAACCTTTCTGCAAGGGCCTGCATCTCCTTTGTGAACTCAAGATGAAGAGTTTGCTGCTCGCCATAACTTCTTCCGGGAAGCAGCCCGGGGAAGTCCTGCTAAAGTTCTCAACTTTCAGGGAAGTCATCCCTACCCTTCAGCTCCTGCCCCTGCTCCTCCTGCAGCAACTTTTCCTTGTTATCCTCATGCTCCTTTTACAGCTGCAGCTTATACTCCTTTCTTTCCTTATGCTGTAGGAGAGCAAGAAGAGCATTCAAGAAGCCCTATCGACCAGCAGATCAGATGTCTAGAAACTCAGAACCCTACTGTGAATTTCACAAAGAATCAGGCCATCGAACGGAAGACTGCCGAGCATTCCGCCAGCTTGTGCAAAGGATGCTCCGGCAGGGCAAGATGCATGACCTGCTTCTTAAAGAAAAACGCCCTGATCAAGCAACTTCAAGGGGCAAAGAACTTGCAGACGCTACTTGCTCCTCAAGAGGAGTGAACCATGTCGAAGAGCCTCCTCTCCTCATTGTCAACAAAGAAGTCGAATGCTTCAATACCGACGACGAGGGTGTGCTGGGAAGGCTATTCTAAGCTAGCAAGGACTCACAGTCCTCCAAAGCGATGGACTTCACAGTTCTCCGGAACTCCTTGCAACCTTCAGGGGTTATCTCAACCCTTGCTCTCTCTCCTTTTCAAACATTTTTATTACAACACTTCTCAGTGTTCTTTTTTTGCTTTCCATCGAAGTTTTTATTCAGGGATCCCGTACTGACACAGTTCCCTTCTTGTGTTGCTCCTTCTCCCTCTCTTAGCGATCGTTACACCAATGAGATTTCGCCGAGCCTGCAACGTTCCCTCCGTAGTTTGTTCTCACACAACCGCTACGACCACATATGGCGAGAGTATACCCATGTGTGCAGTGGGAGCAGTTCAATCACGGGAATGGGCTTCAGACTTAGGATCCTAGCCAGCATCTGACACAGAGTGTGTGCTAGGGGAGCCCCATGTGTTAGCTCTGATGTGCGTCCTATAGGATACATTACGGTTAGGATGATCTTCGCTGGACAAGCAATGGCGACCAAGCGTAGCCTTGTCTCTTTGCTCATCCTTCAACTGTGGTGGCCGAAGCACTCTCCGGTATCCTCGATCCATGCCTTCTCGGGTTCGCAACTCCACTGATCAATATACAGACAAGATAGGCCTCTTGGCGCAACCCGTCTCGTTTATCAGTGATGCTTGTACCCAAGGCGAGAGAGCGTTCCTTCTAGCAGTCCTTCTCAGGAACCTTCCCTTGCTTTTCTCTTTTTTCCCTCCTTGAGGATGCGCGGCCAGCCCGCTTTGAGCAGGATCATATTCGGAATGATTTTCTCAGGCCAGTGATGCATAAGGCCCACGGGGAACACCTGTGGCAGCATTCAACCCTCTTTAGTCATTCTGAACATGGACCTCCTTTCCTCCCCCCCCCCCCCTTGAGGATGCGCGGCCAGCCCGCTTTGAGTAGGACTATACTCGGGATGATTTTTCGGGCAAGTGATGCATAAGGCCCACGGGGAACACCTGTGGCAGCATTCAACCCACTTTAATCATTCCGGGTGTAGACCTCCTTTTCTCTCTTCCCTCCTTTCACAGGTGAACAGGTTAATCCAACCTACCAAAAGGATTTTGGCATTCATTTTAATTGTCCATCCAGTCATGTCAACAGCTAGCGCTCGATTCATTCATCTGGACTTCGTGATAATGGTCATCGGGCATTTCTCCTGCTACTTGGTCATATCGATCCTATCTCATCAACGTTCATGGGTTATCTCAAAAGATTTTCAGCAATCACTTTGCTTATGCTCATCTCATATATTTTGCCTACTCAAGCTCTATCATATAGAGATTCACAGAGCTGCTCATTATTCTTGCCGAAGTCTAATGGCGTCAATCCTTAATTGAATCATATCAACAGTTTTTCTATGATTCTGGTGCGGTCATCCTCGCGTCTTGTTTGCTTTTAATCCCTCTCTCCTCACAGAGGTTAGCAAGCCCTTGCAAGCCTGCTCACAGGTACTCGCAAGCTCCTCTCATATGCATATTGTCTGCATCTAACTTTTCTCTTTGTAGAGAACAACAGACACCTGCGAACCTCATTCAGGTACTTGCAGCTTATGTTTATATACAATATCTGCCTCTAACTCTTATCTTACAGAGGTCAGCGACACTTGCAAGCTCCATCAGGTACTTGCAAGTTACTTTCATGCACTATGCGTACCCTTAACTCTTCTCTTGCAGAGACCACCAAAGATTTGCAAGCCCCTTCCAGGTACTTGCAAGTTATTATGCCTTTCTGTTTTCCCTCACTATTATTTTGCAGAACTTAACAGAAGACACGCCTTCTTCGTTTTGCAAAAGCACACTCGGGTACACACTCGATGTACCACCAATACGTGCTTACCCTCAATTTTCCTCTTGCGGGAAAATAGACAGGAAACACCAAACTTGTAAGGAGAGACTTCAGGTTCTATCTCTCCTTGCCTCCCCTCTCTTTCCTTTGGGGTGGATCACGATTTTCGTGGGTCTCCAACTTTTTCGAAGTTCCCTTCGGAACATAAAAAGTGCGGGGATTATGTTAACCCAGAAATCGGCGATCCTTCCCAAGGTGGCCAGCAGGCCAGTCGCGACCCTTGGATTCTCCCTTTCGATCGCGACAAGTCCCCGCGTAGGCGGATAGTTTTCTCTGTCCGCCTAGGTTTCCTGGCAACCGCGTGCCCTGCGGGACGGCGGGCTATTCCCATGGCTCACCCTCGCGGGACATGCTGTTAGGTCCGCTAATCGTGCAGTGCTTTTCCTTGCAGGAGTTCGCCAACAGCACCACCGGGAGGGACCTCCTAGTCAGCCCAAGGGGCGGCAGTCTCCTGCCGTCGTCCGTCGAGGATGCACACCAGGGGCGCCCTCCCTTCTGCCCGAGAGGCGGCGGCCTCCTGCCGCCGTCCGTCGAGGCCGCCCACCCAGGGCGGCCTCTGCCCGCCAGTCGGGCGGACTCCTCCCGGAGTCCGCCCAGGCCGCCCGCAAGGGAGCGGCCTGGCCCGCCGGGCGGACTCCCCCTGGAGTCCGCCCAGGCCGCCCGCTAGGGGGCGGCCCCGGCGCCCACCCGGGCGGACTCCCCCAGGATTCCGCCCAGGCCGCCCGCAAGGGGACGACCTGGCCCGCCGGGCGGACTCCCCCTGGAGTCCGCCCAGGCCTCCCGCTAGGGGGCGGCCCCGGTGCCCAGCCGGGCGGACTCCCCCAGGAGTCCGCCCAGGCCGCCCGCTAAGGGGCGGCCCCGGCGCCCAGCTCCCCCAGGAGTCCGCCCAGGCCGCCCGCAAAAGGGTGGCCTGGCCCGCCGGGCGGACTCCCCCTGGAGTCCGCCCAGGCCGCCCGCTAGGGGGCGGCCCCGGCGCCCAGCCGGGCGGACTCCCCCAGGAGTTCGCCCAGGCCGCCCGCAAGGGGGCAGCCTGTCCCACCGTGCGGACTCCTCCTGGAGTCTGCCCAGGCCGCCCGCTAGGGGGCGGCCTCCGGCCTACCGGGCGGACTCCTCCCGGAGTCTGCCCAGGTCGCCCGCTAGGGGCGACCTCCAGTTCACTCCAGGCGCATCCTCCCGCTTGCTTCATCGGTCAAGGTGGCGGACGCAAATTCTCAGTCCGCGGAGTCCGCGCAGGTCGTCATGCTGATGTCACTGGGCCCCGCTACTTCAAGAACTTCCCTGGGCCTATAAATACCCCCTGAAGCCTCTCATTCAGGGATCCTGAAGGTGGAGACAAGTCTTGCCAGCACCCCTGCGGACTCCGTTTTCCAGTCCGCGCAGTCCGTCATCACCCTTCCAGCAAGCCCTGCGGACTCAGATTTCCTGTCAGCGCAGTCCTCCACAACTCTTCAGCAGCTCGCCAGCAGACTCTGCAGACTCAGTTTCCCAATCCTCTAGCAGCTGGCAGACTCTTTTACTTAGTCTCTGGCAGCTTCTCCTCTCTGCTTTCTGGCATTTTCCTCTCCATTAGCTGCCAGCTTCTCCTTGTACCCTTTAGTGATTTTATTGTAAAGGTGTACCTGTAAGCTTGTAATCTCTAACTTTTAATCAAAGGAAAGCCCGTCGTAGGAGTGCCATTTAGGCCGCGACGGGCGAAGTGTGTTGTCGCCGCTGCTAGCGGCCCCCTCTCTTCTCCTCTGCTCAGCAAGCCTTGCTCCTCTGCTCAGTAAGCCTTGCTCCTCTGCTCAGCAAGCCTTGCTCCTCTGCTCAGCAAGCCTTGCTCCTCTGCTCAGCAAGCCTTGCTCCTCTGCTCAGCAAGCCTTGCTCCTCTGCTCAGCAAGCCTTGCTCCTCTGCTCAGCAAGCCTTGCTCCTCTGCTCAGCAAGCCTTGCTCCTCTGCTCAGCAAGCCTTGCCCTCAGCTCAGCTCAGCTCTTCTCGGCAACCAACCTGCAAGTGCAACCGTTGCAATTGCTGTCTGCTCGACCGCTCCTGGTCTCCTTCCTTTTCCTCTCTTGATCAACCCTCTCTGTTGATCAAGGCTCGCCTCTCTTCTCAAGCCTCTGCCTTCCTCCCGCAACCTTCTCCTTCCTCCTCACCTTGCATGGGAGCCCAATCACCCCCTCGGTGATAGCTGTCCCCCTGGTGCCGTTTTCGCGCATCAACATTGACCAATTCGTATTCAGGTTTTGGGGTGTTGCAATTATATTTCCCTTAAATGAATTTCGTCCCGAAATTATAGAATGGAAAGGTACACAAAATTAAATGGTACCTAAGTAGAATAGCTTGGTATACTCCTCAAACATGGTCTGCTCTTGCTCCCACAAAAGCTCCTCACGACCGCAATTGTCCCATCGGACTTTGACCATCCTGATGGCTTTATTAAGAAGTTGCTTGAATTCCACATCCTCAATGCGAATGGGCTTGAACTTTGTCGTC
The DNA here is from genome assembly GCA_039583875.1 of Platanthera guangdongensis. NCBI lineage: Eukaryota > Viridiplantae > Streptophyta > Magnoliopsida > Asparagales > Orchidaceae > Platanthera > Platanthera guangdongensis. The sequence goes on along the minus strand of CM077153.1, from coordinate 171,857,277 downwards.
AACCCACTGTCGACTGACACTTGATTCACAGCAACCTCTTGATTAGACTCTTGAATAGCCTTCCGCGACACTGAGATGTGAAATACATCATGCAAACTGCTCAACTCCACTGAAGGAGCCAAATGATAGGTAGCTTCACCAACCCGCTCCAAGATCTCAAAAGGCCCAACATACCTCGGACTAAGCTTCTTTAAGCGTTGAATCCTTAATATACCTTTAAACGGCTTTATCTTGTGGTATACCCAATCTCCCGCCGCAAACTCCACGTTTCAATGTTTGGCACTGTAGTACTTGGCATGCATATCTTGAGTAATAAGTAGCCATTCTCGAATCAAATTTATCGTTGAAGTAGAATCTTCAACGTCCCTTCGCTTGTACAGCTTTGATTCTATCGTTTCTACCCAAGACAATGGCGTACGACACCTCCTCCCATACAGATCCTCAAAAGGCACCATCTGAATGCCTGCTTGGTAGCTATTATTATAAGCAAACTCAATCATAAAAAGATGGTCCTCCCTTCTTTTCCCAAAATCTAATGCACACATACGAAGCATATCTTCCATTGTCCTATTCACTCTTTCAGTTTGCCCATCTGTCTATGGGTGAAAAGTCGTGCGAAAATGCAATTTGGTACCCAACAACTGTTGAATGAGCCTCCGGTCATTAGACGTGAACCGAGCATCTTGGTCACTTACTATGCTTCAGGGTACGTCATGCGATTGGAATATGCTGTCCACATAAAGCTTTGTCAGGTTCTCCACTGAATCATCCTTCCTATTGGATATAAAATGTGACACCTTTGTTAAACGATCTGTTGGATCCCTAGTTGATTTAGGCTAGGTCCACTAACTTAAGATGTGACCCATCATGTATAGTCTGGGTCAAGTTTATGTCTTAGAGTCTAGGACAGTCCTCTATCTCAACTTCAGATGGACCAGCCTTCCTCAAGACCATCAGGAACTCCAGATCTATCAGTTTTTCAGACTAAGTAAAATGAGTTCGACATTCGTCGAACTCAGCTCGACGAAGGGAGTTCTGCGCTCGACGATCGTGAGACAATTCGTAGTGCTGAGCTCGACGAACTATGTTCTTTGTTCGACGAACACCGGGATTCTACTTCAAGTATTATCAGGACTACTTCAGAATTTCTCTGAGTCCAACTTCAAGCTTTGGTCGACGAATTACTTTCTGAGCTCGACGAACTTGGACCTCAAGTTCAAAGCTTCTCAGGTCGACGAATGCTAATCTCTACTCGACCATTTTAGTACTCAGAGAATCTATGTCGACACTTAGGGTTTGTGTCGACACCAGATGATTTGTGTCGACACCAGGATTTCAGTCAACACCATCTTATGTCGACACCAGAGGATTTGTGTCGACACCAAGATCAATCTGTCGACACCAATTTGTGTCGACATAGCATTTCAGTAGATGCAGAGTATTTCGTCTAAGTCCAGAACTTTTCTTAGGTCGATGAATTTGATTCTCAGCTCGACGAATTTAGTTCTCTGCTCAACGAATAAAGATTGTCTAATATTGAATATTGTCTGTTCAACGAATGTAGACTGTCAGCTCAACGAACTCAGACCAGCTCGACGAACTCAGCTCAGCTCGACGAACACAGATCAGCTCGACGAACTCAGATTAGCTCGACGAACTCGGGCTCAGCTCGACGAACTCAAAACTCAGTTCGACAAATTATGTTCTTCGGTCAACGATTCCAGACTAGGTCTTCTTCCATTCCCGTCTCATTCCATGGCGCTGATTCCTGAACATTTAATGGCAGTTCTTCCCAGAATACTGCCGTTAGAATGCGAAGTTAATCCTGGATTATTACATGCCATTTTCTCATGGAAACAGTTGGGGAAATAATTAATTGCTGCTTCCTTTCCAGGCCGTTTTGCCATTACTGCTCCATATTCAAAATTCGTATGTTTCTTATGAGACATTGAGATATACAGAAAGAGTTAGTAATACAGTGATGTACAATAACAAAAAAATAGACAGACAGTGATTCAGACAACACAGACAGAAAAAGGAATTCATTCTTGGCCCAGAAAGAAACTGATCAAGAAGAAGAAGAAGAACACTACATCAATATCAAGAGTCTTCTTCATCTACTTTTGCTCAGGATAACTTCAAAGACAATACATTCATATCAGTCACAAGAAGTTCCTGGAGACTTTCTCTGGACCAGGAAATCTAGGTCTTTGAAGACCTATCACCCTGAAGCAGTGCTCCAGCATTCTTCCTAATTCATTCTACATCTTAGGGGGAGCAAAGCTGCTAAACAACAATCCACAAGTCTTCTCATTTGACTTGAGAAAGAGAAGACCTCATCACCCTCTCACTCCACCTCTGTACATGGTTTTAATTCTCTTCAAAATTATTATGGTTGTAAGTCTCCCTCCAAAAGACTTGAGGGTTTGGTTTTTGGGAACCTGATCAAAACCCCATTGGTGCCAGGACACCTAATCAACCCCTTCCTGCAGTGGATTCCTACCAGGGTGGTAGAAGAGTGGACTACCCAGATTTGGGGAACCACTATAAAATTCTTGTGTCGTCCGGTTGCTTTCTTTTCCTTTTTGTTTTCTGGCCTTGCTCTGTGAATGTGCTGTGATTAGATAGTTGCTGCATCTTAGTTTATTGTATTTGCTTCCCTACACACACACCTAAAATACAACAACAGTTGTAAAAGTTTTAAAATCATCAACATACTCTATTCACCCCCCCCCCCCCTCTAGAGTATATCTGATCTAACTAACACCTTCAGGTGGTATCAAGCATACCTCCTGAACTTTCAATTGGTATCAAAGCGAGGTTGGTTAAATTATCAGACCTTACAGGTTGGTTAAATTACCATACCTGATTGGTTGTACAGGCTAACACCTGAACCCAAAGATCTCCTAGTTAGATCTGTTTGTTTTTATTCTGTTATTGTACTTATCCTTCTCACAGACATGGCCCAAAACAAGGATTATACAAGCATCAGACCTCTACTGTGCAATCTTAATAAGTTTGCCATCTGGAAGGAAAGAATTAGATTATATATGAACTCCATTGATGAGGATATTTTTTCTGTCATTTCAACAGGTGTTCCTCCAGCTCCTACAACTTTTTCCAGCACATCAACTAATCTGAGTGTAGTACCACCTCCAGACAATACTGAAGCCTATAATAAAGCCAAGATGGCTGATGCAAAGGCTATGAATATTCTGGCCCAAACAATGTCAGATGACATATTTCAGAAGGTGGCTGAGTGCACCTCAGCCAAGGCCATTTGGGACTCTCTCAACCAAATGGTAGCAGGATCAACTGATGAAAGAAAGGATAGGAGATCCAGTCTCATTTCTCTCTATGAGAATTTCAAAAAGGATGAGATAGAATCTGTGGCTGAGATGTACAATAGATTAAGTTCAATCATCAGTGAACTCAAGACTCTTGACAAGGACATCACCTTAACTGAGGTGAATGACAAGATATTGATGTGTTTCTCCAGTTCATGGGATTTCAGAATCTGGCCAATCAAAGAAGCCAGAAGCCTAAATGAGATTTCAACAGAATCTATGTTAGGCAAGCTGGAGTCATATGAGCAGCTTGTCAAATCAAGAGAGGCAGCAGAACAGAAGGCAACTACCCCAGTTAGGAAGGAGCATAGCTTGGCCTTCAAAGCTTCTGAAGACAATGAAACATCTACATCCAATGAAGAGTTAATGAGTATTTTTGCCAAAAGATTCTACAAAATGGAAAGAAAGGACTTTAGAAGAAAAACATCCAGGCAGGATGATAAGCCCAAATATGGCAAGACACCAACTAAGGAGGTTGTGTGTTTTGGATGCAGAAAGCCTGGGCACTATATTTTAGAATGCCCGGAGAATCAGAAAAAGGACAAGGGCTAGGACAAGGATTCCAAAAGAAAACAAAGCAGCAGACCCTCCTCCAACAAATATAAAAGGAAAGACAAAGGATTTGTTGCTGAGTCCTAGAGTGACACAGAAGAGGAAACATCCTCCTCCAGCTCCAGTGAAGAAGAGGAAGAAGCCAGATCCAAGGAGGTGTGGCTAATGGCAATAGATGCCTCCAGAAGCAACTGTGGATCAGAAGAGGATTCTGAAGATGAAGGTGCCTCAGACTCAGAGGCTGATCAGGTGATTTCTAGTTTTGATTTCAATTTTTACTTATTTAAAGTAGAATTTAAAATTATGTGCATGGATCTAATAAACTCAGAGAAAGAAATAAAAACCTTGAGGACTAGACTAGAAAACCTTGAATCTGTCAGCACAGAAAATAGAAAACTAACTGATCAATTGACACTAGCTAATGAACAGATAATCAAGTTAAAATCTGAATTATGTGAGGCAAAACAACTTGAGTAATCTCTCAATGGGAGAAGCCTCAAGCTGATGGATATCACAAGTACAGTAAATGCCAGATTAAATGGCAGGCTGGGCTTAGGTGCTTCATCAAGTTTACCCCCCATAATAAAGAAGAATATATTTTCTACTCCAATAAAGTTTATCACTACTAAGGGTAAAGAGAAACTAATTGAAAAACCCATGTCATAAAACAAGTCAAATCCCCTAGACAATAGCAACAGAAACAGAAGAAAACTATTAAAAACCAAGTTCAGCAGAATTCGTCGAACTCAGATTGACGAAATCCTGCAAGTTCGTCGAACCCCGATCGACGAATGCTGAACGCAAACTTCAGAAACAATTATTCGTCCAACTACGATCGACGAACTGTGTATGGTTCGTCGAGCAGAGGTCGACGAACGTGGGATGCAGAAAATGACCATGGTCATTCTCTGAGTGGAGGTCGACGATCTCATCCCCATTCGTCGAACTCTGGTCGACGAACTCACAATAATTCGTCGATCCCAGAATGACCAAATATAAATCATTTCTCCTATAGAAATTTTAAAATAGCTAACAAGACATTTAATCCAGTAGCTAATTGGATAATCCCACCTAGGAGATATCACCCTCTAGGGTATAAGTCTCAACCTGCCTTATCAGTCATTTCTAGCTTTACTTTTTTATGGAAACCAAGGACCCAAGGTAACCTGGGTCAAGAACAATTGAGCTTTATTTTTTAATGCAGGTACAGGTGAAGAGCTATCCAAGGTTAAGTCAGATCTGGTACCTGGACAGTGGCTGCTCCAAGCACATGACTGGCAGCAAAGCAAATCTCTCCAGCTATAAGTCCAAGCTAGGACCAAAGGTGATATTTGGAGACTCAAAGAGTGGTCAGTCAGAAGGATATGAAAGAGTAAGCATTGGAGCAGTGACCTTCAAAAAGGTGACATATGTAAGAGGACTTAAACAAAACCTTATATCCATAAGTCAACTATGTGATGAAGGTTGTCAGGTACATTTCAAGTCTACCACTTGCACTATTATAAATGATAAAAACCAAACTGTTTTAATTGGACTTAGACAAGGAAACATATATTTAGTAGATTTCATTTCTGCTACAACTGATATTTGTTTACTCAATATCACTAGTAACCAAAATGAGTTATGCACAAAAGTCTAGGACATGTAAATCTTAAGAACATATCTAGGTTATCTAAAGACAACCTTGTTAGAGGTTTACCTTCTGGTCCCTACAAGAAGGAAAGCCTATGCAGGGCTTGTCAACTAGGCAAGCAAACTAAAACTAGCTTAAAATCCATTAATAAAAGTGATTCACCTAGGATATTGTATCTGCTTCATGTGGATCTTTTTGGACCCATTGCAGTACAAAGCCTAGGAGGGAAGTCTTACACCTTAGTCATTGTTGATGATTTCTCCAGATTCAGTTGGGTAGCCTTTCTGAGAGCTAAGTCAGATACATTCAATGTTCTTACAGATTTTCCTGGACCATACAGATTGAGTTCTCTACTCATATTGCATTGATCAGAAGTGATCATGGCACAGAGTTTGAGTCTCTTCTTATGCATGAGTTCTGTGAGAAGGAAGTATCAGGCAGTGCTTCTCAGCTCCTAGAACTCCCCAACAAAATGGGGTTGCTGAAAGGAAAAATAGGACATACATTGAAGCTGTCGGTACATTGTTAGCAGATGCTTGCATGCCTCTATCCTTTTGGGCAGAAGCTGTAAACACAGCTAACTATGTCCTGAACAGATGTTTTATACATAAACTAAAACATAAGACCCCCTATGAATTACTTAAAGAAAAGAAACCTAAAATCACTTACTTTAAATTTTTTGGTTGCATATGTTACATCCACACTAATAACAAAAGATACATTAGAAAATTTGAGGCTAAGGCTGAAGAAGGGATTTTTCTAGGATATTCCCAAGTAAGCAATGCCTATAGGGTTTTCAACAAATCATCCCTTAAAATTGAAGAATCTGTCCATGTGTATTTTGATGAAGCTAACATGTCTTATGAGGAGAAAGACATTTCTACCAATAGTTTTTTGCAGGTTTCACCACTGTGTGAGTCTATGGATGGACTAAACCTTACCCAAGAGGTTCCAACTCATCCCACTACACAGGCTGCTGAAGATAGTGAAGAAGTCCAAGAGGAAGTAAATGAACTTCCATCAACAGCCAGTACCATTCCTCAAGAGGAATTATTTACAGAAGCTGTTACTCAACCAACTCCACCAACTGATCTTGTCACACTTAGAGATCACCCCAGATCTCAAGTGATTGGAGAAATTTCAGTTGGTGTACAGACAAGACATCAGCTCAATCAGGACTTCATGCATGCCTGTTTTCTCTCTCAAATTGAACCTCTCACCATCCATGAAGCTGAGCAAGATCCCCACTGGATTCTTGCAATGCAAGAGAAACTAAATCAATTTGAGAGATGTAGAGTTTGGGATTTGGTTCCAAGACCCCATACCTACCCAGTTATTGGAACCAAATGGGTCTATAGGAATAAATTGGATGCACAAGGGAACATAATAAGAAACAAGGCTAGACTTGTTGCTCAAGGCTATAGGCAAGAGGAAAGAATAGACTATGACCAAACCTTTGCCCCTGTTGCAAGGTTGGAGGCCATCAGAATATTCCTAGCCTATGCAGCCTACAAAAAGTTCAAAGTATTCCAGATGGATGTCAAGAGTGCATTTCTGAATGGTGTACTTCAAGAAGAGGTTTATGTAGAACAACCTCCAGGTTTTATCTCTCTATCTCAACTCTCTCATGTTTACAAATTGCATAAAGCTCTCTATGGTTTAAAGCAAGCTCCAAGAGCTTGGTATGAGACCGTAGCTAGCTTTCTTTTAGAGCATAAATTTACAAGAGGGACCATAGATCAAACCCTTTTCACTAGACATCATAAGGATCAAATCTTGTTGGTACAAATATATGTGGATGACATTATTTTTGGGTCTACTGATCCCAAATTGTGCAAGGGGTTTGCTGACCTCATGCATTCCAAATTTGAGATGAGTAGCATGGGTGAGCTTTCCTACTTCCTTGGTCTCCAAGTGAAGCAGCTCCCTGATGGTATCTTCCTCTCCCAATCTAAGTATGCTAAAGAGCTTATTAAAAAGTTTGGGATGGGTGATGCTTCAGGAATGAAAACACCTATGGCTACCAATGCTGTTGTGGATTCTGATGCAGCAGAAAAACATGTAGATCAGAAACATTATAGGGCAATTGTTGGATCCCTATTATACTTAATAGCTAGCAGGCCTGACATAATGTTTGACACATGCCTTTGTGCTAGATTCCAAGTGAATCCTAAAGAATCTCATCTTATTTTTCTAAAATGGATTTTGAGATATATAAAGAGTTGTCCTAGTTTAGGACTCTGGTATGTTGCAGAGTCAGAATTTGAGTTAACTGGATACTCAGATGCTGACTATGCTGGATGTAGAGTGGACAGGAAAAGTACCTCTGGAACTTGCCAGTTCCTGGGTATGAGACTTGTCTCTTGGTTTTGCAAAAAGCAGACATCTGTGTCTACATCAACTACTGAGGCAGAGTATATGGCTGCTGGCAGCTGCTGTTCACAGATGCTATGGATACAAAAATAGCTCCTAGATTATGGTATCAACTTAAATAATTCAACCTTATTTTGTGATAATACAAGTGCTATTGCTATAGCTCAGAATCCAGTTCATCATTCTAGGACTAAACATATTGAAATAAGACATCATTTCATTAGAGATAATGTAGACAAAAGAAGATTAACTTGATTCATATTCCTACTGATTTACAGAGAGCAGATATTTTCACCAAACCTTTTGACGAGAAAACCCATCTGTTTTTTATAAATCAACTGGGAATGATTAATGGAGAAGAGTTAAATTAATTTCTGTCTGCATTCGACGAATTTTCCAGAGTTCGTCGAACGGAGTTCGACGAATTAGGGAAAGTTTGAGAGATTCTCGTCGAACGGAGATCGACGAATTCTCTGTGTGGAAACAATTTTCGTCGACCGGAGATCGACGAACCTTTCTTCAGAAATAATTTCGTCAAACGGAGTTCGACGAACTATTTTCAATTCTTCTAGATGAGTTCGACGAACTACTCACCTCTAACTTATTTCGTCGACCTCAGTTCGAAGAACTGTCTCTTTTCGTGGAACGGATCTTGTCGATTCATATTCTGAAAATCTTATATCTATGTTTTCTTCGACCTCCGTCCCGCGGTTTCAGTTCCTTTGCTCTTGATCGCCATTTTCTCTGTGATTTTTTTTGCAGGTCATCAATGGCGATTCCTCCAGGAGCACTTGCGGTGATGAAGTTTGATGCAGCATTCTCCATGGATTTTGAGTGTTTCCAACATTCCGATCCAATTTTTCTTTATATCCTGGAATTACTTGAAGAATTGCATCTCAAGGACTTCATGACTTGCAGCATTAAGCTACACTCAACTAAGATAAGAGAATGGGTGTATACTGCAACCGTTTCTGAAGACGAAGATCTGACAGGACATATTGGAAACACTGCCGTTTCCCTGTCTCCAGCAGTACTTTCTGAAATTTTTGGACTGATCAATGGTGAAGACAACTTGGAAATGGACGCTGAAGAATATTCTGATATGTTGAAGGTAATGGGTTTCTCCGGCAGCAACCCTAATAAGCTTCTGAATAAGAAACTGTCTGCCGCCTATCAATTTTTGGCCGACATTATAGGAAAACTTTTTATGGGCAAGCACTCGGCACATGACTATATCACTCGCCATCAATTCCTGATTATGTGTGCGGTGCTCAACAAACGACAGGTCGACTGGGGCATGGTCTTCTTTGACCTAATCAAGAAGAAAACAAGCAAGAAGGAAGTCTGCTACGGCAGAATCCTGGGGATTTTCCTCCAGGAAAAGTCCAGTGAATGTTTGGTCTCCCCGACCACATTCATCAATGCCAGCAAGCGCCTCACCTGCGCCTTATTTGGCAGATGGGAGAGGACAATCACCAAACCCTCCAAGGGTTCCTCCTCCTCCATCAACGCTTCTGAGAGAACAAGGACCGTCAAGGTCACTCCCCACCCTGACACTGAAGAGGTCATTCCACCTCCCAAATCTCTTCCCACTCCTCCTGCACCTCAATTGACTCCACCTCAACATCAATCTCCACCGTTTGATCTTGCACATCTCCCTACACCTCCAGTTTCCCCCACTAAAACTCATATTCCCACACCTCCTCAATCCCCTCTTCCCCCACACCTATCCACTATTCCATCCTACACCATACCCACTGAACCACACACTGTTCTCCCTTCATTATCCCATCCACATATTCTTCCTTCCTCCTCTGCTTTTATCCCCCCCACCATTCTTTCTCCACTTCTGGACTCTTCCACCATTCCCTCCATCATCTCTCTTCTGACTCCTCTCATTCAATCACTCATCACAGAGGCCATTACACCTATGGTGAATTCCATTAATTCTTTATCTGCATAAATCACAGCCCTTTCTGCTACCCCCTCTTCATTCAGGGGCCTGGCTCCATGTTCTCCTGAACCCAGGCAGGGGGAGATGCTCCATGATGAAGCTGGTGCAGCAGCTGCAGAGGTTGATACAGTTGATACAGATATAGTTTTTGATAATACAGATACAGTTGATACAGTGCTTGATAATGCAGTTGCAGTTACAGATACAGCAATTGATTTTATTCAATTTATGGATACTGACATTAGCTTTGATGAGTCAGTAGATACAATAACAACTGCTGGTGATTTCATTATAAATCCCACAGTTAATTTATCTGAGATACTTCATACCTTTAATTGTGTATATATGAAGTTTCCTTCAGCAGAGGTTGCTAAGCCATATTTGGTTATTGTCCAATATACCTCTCCAGCTAGTCCAGCAGTTGCCAAGCAACTCTATGACACCTTTGCTGCTCCTACTGCTGTTCCAATTCCTATGTCTATTCCAGAAATCTGTTCTGTCCCAGATTTTGTCATGGATGATTCTCTCATGCCTGATCTGGATGAGCTCATTCTGGCAGACATTGAAGAAGAGAACAAGGCAGCAGTTGAAAGCTCTGTCTCTACTGCTGTTGAACCCTCACCCTCTGAACCTTCTATCCCCCCTCAAGAAAAAACTCTTATCATGTCTGATGAAACTCTGAGGAAGTTGAATGCTCTGTATGACAATCCTCAGAGTTCAGGTTCTGATGATGATGATGATGATGAATCAGATGAGGAGGCTGCTAAAAAGGAAAATAAGTTGCTCTCTAAGAAAAGGAAGGCTCCTCCTCCTCCTGCTCCCAAGCCTAATCCCACTGCAGACACTCCATACTATATTTTGCACAATGTTGCTCCTTACAAAGGGATGCCTGCATGGATGTGGCTATCAAAGAACCAGCAAAGAGAGAAGAAGAGGAGTAGGAGATACTCTCCTCCCCCAGTTCATAGATACAGAAAGGATCCTCCTCCTCCTCCAGCACCAGGTGCCTCTGGCTCTAGCTCTCAGAGATCTGCTCATATTCAAACTTATCAGAGACAAACAGGGAGATCTTCTGGTGGTAGTCAGCCAAGGCCACCATCTTCAGGCAGACTACACCAACAACAACAACAGCACCAGGAGTATAAGGAACATGAAGCTGAAAGGCCCTATTCTCCTCCTGAAGATCCAGAAACAGCCAACACAGCCAGAATGGCAAGGTTCCAAGAGCTCATTTGCTTATCTCTAATCAACAAAGCTAAAGTTGAAGGCAAGGACACAACAGGCTTAACTACTATGTCTCAGTACAGGAGAGATGAGCTAAAGAGATTTGGGAAAGCAAACAAGCTACCCAATATTGATGAGTACATGCATCTTCACCCAGAAGCAGTTGTCCCCAGAGCCACTTCTCTGAACATCATAGGGGCAGCTGACATGACAATGACCAAGGCTCAAGCTTCAGATCCCAATAGGGAAATCATTTTCAAAAAGGCCAGGAGATAAAGCACCAGAAGACAAGCTAAAACAGAAGAAGACAGAGAAGTAATTTTGTGGTTATTTCATTTCTGCTTCTATTTCAGACTATATCTTGCATTAAAACAAAGCTTGTATGTATATATATATCTGTTGCATGTGTTGTAAATTCTCTGCCAAATATACTTCTTAATGTTGCTTTGTTTTTCTGTTTGTTCTTTGCTTGGAGTCTCTGTTAGTGACCTCACACAAATAGGGGGAGATTGTTGGATCCCTAGTTGATTTGGGCTAGGTCCACTAACTTAGGATGTGACCCATCATGTATAGTCTGGGTCACGTTTATGTCTTAGAGCCTAGGACAGTCCTCTATCTCAACTTCAGATGGACCAGCCTTCCTCAAGACCATCAGGAACTCCAGATCTATCAGTTTTTTAGACTAAGTAAAATGAGTTCGACGTTCGTCGAACTCAGCTCGACGAAGGGAGTTCTGCGCTCGACGATCGTGAGACAATTCGTAGTGCTGATCTCGACGAACTATGTTCTTTGTTCGACGAACGCCGGGATTCTACTTCAAGCATTATCAAGACTACTTCAGAATTTCTCTGAGTCCAACTTCAAGCTTTGGTCGACGAATTACTTTCTGAGCTCGACGAACTTGGACCTCAAGTTCAAAGCTTCTCAAGTCGACGAATGCTAATCTCTACTCAACGATTTTCGTACTCAGAGAATCTGTGTCGACACTTAGGGTTTGTGTCGACACCAGACGATTTGTGTCGACACCAGGATTTCAGTCGACACCAGCTTATGTCGACACCAGAGGATTTGTGTCGACACCAAGATTAGTCTATCGACACCAATTTGTGTCGACACAACATTTCAGCAGATGCAGAGTATTTCGTCTAAGTCCAGAACTTTTCTCAGGTCGACGAATTTGATTCTCAGCTCGACGAATTTAGTTCTCTGCTCAAGGAATAAAGATTGTCTGATATTGAAGATTGTCTGTTCAACGAATGTAGACTGTCAGCTCGATGAACTCAGATCAGCTCAACGAACTCAGCTCAGCTCTACGAACCTAGATCAGCTCGACGGACTCAGCTTAGCTCGACGAACTCAGGCTCAGCTCGATGAACTCAAAACTCAGTTCGACGAATTATGTTCTTCGGTCGACGATTCCAGACTAGGTCTTCTTCCGTTCCCGTCTCATTCCATGGCGCTGATTCCTGAACATTTAATGGCAAATCTTCCCAGAATACTACCGTTAGAATGCGAAGTTAATCCTGGATTATTACATGCCATTTTCCCATGGAAACAGTTGTGGAAATAATTAATTGCTGCTTCCTTTCCAGGCCGTTTTGCCATTACTGCTCCATATTCAAAATTCGAATGTTTCTTATGAGACATTGAGATATACAGAAAGAGTTAGTAATACAGTGATATGCAACAACAACAAAAAGACAGACAGTGATTCAGACAACACAGACAGAAAAAGGAATTCATTCTTGGCCCAGAGAGAAACTGATCAAGAAGAAGAAGAACACTACATCAATATCAAGAGTCTTCTTCATCTGCTTTTGCTCAGGATAACTTCAAAGACAATACATTCATATCAGTCACAAGAAGTTCCTGGAGACTTTCTCTGGACCAGGAAATCTAGGTCTTTGAAGACCTATCACCCTGAAGCAGTGCTCCAGCATTCTTCCTGATTCATTCTACATCACAGGGGGAGCAAAGCTGCTAAACAACAATCCACAAGTCTTCTCATTTGACTTGAGAAAGAGAAGACCTCATCACCCTCTCACTCCACCTCTGTACAGGGTTTTAATTCCCTTCAAAATTATTCCGGTTGCAAGTCTCCCTCCAAAAGACTTGAGGGTTTGGTTTTTTGGAACCTGATCAAAACCCCATTGGTGTCAGGACACCTGATATCACGACCCGCATTTTCTCAACAGTAAAATCGTATCAGAGTAAGAGAAAACACGTGTCGTGATGCCGCGTCGTGCAGGGGATAACTGCACACGCTCAGGCAAAACTCCAGACGTTAGATTTTAAGGAAAATTGTTGATTTAATATGAAAGAAAATAAGTTACGATGAATGGCCGTATCCCTCGTCCCGGTGGATCAGCTAGTCCACAGTTAAAACTATATTTATACACAGTAGAAAATACTTTGGTTCAATTAAATTGACACACTAAATGAGCATAAGTGTCCCCGGGGGACGACCTATACGTGCATGAATCTAAGGTGAATAAAATAGGTATGAAAAATAGTGTTTTACGTTGAGGAAAAGTAGTGTTTTTGATTCAGAAACATGTTATGCATGGGGTACATATATTAATACTTTTACGTTTCAAAATATCTAACATGTAACCTAGCATAAATCCTTCCCAGAAGCAAGTAACCAACCACAAGAAGGCAAAATCAGCAGTTTAAATTCATACCCAGCATCACAAGAAGCCACCAGTGGGCGTCAACAACCTGACACGAACCCACTGGCGAGTATGTATGTCTGTACGGAAAAGTAAAGAACAACCTCACAACAAAACGGGGATCAGCTATCTCAGCTACCCTAGAGGCCACCAACAGCCCCTCCAAAAGAACTAGCCACTGGACTGGCTACAACCTGGACCTGAGGCATTCAAGAAAAGAACACCTCAGCAAGGAAATAATCAAAAGGGAAAAAAAGAGCAATAGATTAATTAGCAAAATAAGAAGAGGGGTTTACTAACCCGGCAACAAACTGTAATAAGCAAAAGAAAAGGAGGTGACAGTAAGAGGAGAGTACTGTCTAAAGCACAACAGAGCACACTAAGTGTGAGCAATAAAACCAACATGCCCAACCAAGAGAGCCTGCAACAGCTTCACAACATATACGTATGCCAAAAGAAAAGAAAGCATAAACAGGAAAGGGACTAACAGTCCTAACACGTGGGTAAGCGGCAGTGGTCAAAACAAGGGTCTGAATACATAACCAAAATCAGACCCAAAAAGGGCTAAGGGGTCAAACAGTGCCAGCTTTAGGTTCCCACACACACCATCCCAAACCGGGGCAAAAGGTGGTGGCCACAGCTCTCCACATAAAACCACCCCTCCAGAGGCCACCAAAACTCCACCACCTGCGACAACCCAAGAGTCGGCATGCAAAAATTATCCGAACACCCAATGCCCCCCCCCCCCTAGGGAAAAGTCACACTAACAATCCTAAGAAACACACGAACCCAAGATAGAAACGTCGGGTCCAACCGATGCGGCCATGCACGCCTAACCCGAACCAACCCTGAGTCTACCTGACCCCAAAACAAGCGCAACACGCAGTGTCGACACAACTGCGGCCGGTGTCGACACCAAGTGTCGACACCACAGCGGCCGGTGTCGATACAAGGTGTCGACACTGTCGTGGCTGGTGTCGACACCAAGTGTCGACACCACTGCGGCCGGTGTCGACACAAGGTGTCGACACTGCCGCTGCTGTTGTCGACACCAAGTGTCGACACCACTGCGGCCGGTGTCGACACAAGGTGTCGAAACTGCCGCTGCTGGTGTCGACACCAAGTTTCGACACCACTACGGCCGGTGTCGACACAAGGTGTCGACACTGCCGCTGCTGGTGTCGACACCACGACTGGCCGGTGTCGACACCAAGTGTCGACACCAAGACTGGCCGGTGTCGACACAACGGTGTTGACACCCCAACTGGCCGGTGTCGACACAAGGGTGTCGACACCCCAACTGGCTGCAGGAGCCAGATCCAGCAAACGACCAAAAGCAAGAACGAGGATTCTCTCTCTCTCTCTCTCTCTCTCTCTCTCTAGAGTACAACCTCCATCGGCAATGGCAACTACTCGACCTAAACCGAACCAAAACTGTCCCTATTAGACACAAACCCTCAGGAAAACTGAAATTTAACTGGAACTTTCTACACTAACCACGGCATGATCGGGAACGAATCCTAATGTACACCTAGGATCTAAGCAGGAAAGAGATAAATTTTAAATCAAAGAAAAAGGCAAAGATCAGCTTTGGCAAGGATGAGGGGACATCACTTGCCTCAATACCAGAAAAACTTGGCCGGCGGCATCCCCCACTCTCGGATCTAGCCGCAGAGCAGCAAGCTGAGGAGCAGAAAGAAAGCAGATCCCGACGAGGGCAGTCCAGATCCAATCTCGAAATCAAATTCCGACCGCTAAATCTCCAGGAATCAGCGTCCGAAGGCTAGGGTAGTCTGGCGGTTCTCTCCCTCTCGCACAGGCAACGGCTTCTTCCAAGCAGAGAAACAGGAAAAGAACAAAATGAACCCAGCCCTAATTCTAACCCAAAACTATATATATATCAGCTAAATAATAAACAATCAACATATCAATAATTATTTACACTCAATATCAAAACAACCCGAAACCCGAAACTTCTCGGAAAAAGACGAAATTCGCATCGCAGCTAAAAACCCACGCTACGAACGCAACTGCGAAGTCGAAATTAGCATTTGACGAACAAAACACGGGATAACACCTCCCGAAGCCAAAACACAAGCATTCCCTAAGAGGCCCAACCGAGTCCTCAAACGGACTCCGGCTAGCTGGGGAATCTTGCCAACAGGCTACAAACAGGCTACACAGGGAACTCTAAGAGCTAATACCACGCTCTACAATGGCAAAAATCCAGAAATACGCCATCGTAACGCCAGCCAAAGATCAAACAAAACACAGAAAAACCGGGGCCGTTACAGCCACTCCCCCTAAAAGAAAGTTTCGCCTCGAAACTTTACTCACAACACTCCTACAAAGAAGGAGAGGGAAAGAGCCAGGAAAGGGCTACAAATAAATAAGAATAAAACAGAGCATACCAGGCACAAGGTCAGGGAAACAGATGAGAGTGAGCCTCCCTCATAGCCGACTCCAACTCCCAAGTCGTGCTTTCCACATCCTGATTCCTCCATAAAACTCTAACCATAGGAATAGTCTTCTTCCGCAACGCCCGAACTTGAGAATCCAAAATGTGAACAGGCACCTCCACATAAGAAACATTCGGCTCCAACTGAGGCACAGAATCCAAAACCTGCCTGCCATTTACCACCCATTTTCGCAGCTGATTGACGTGAAAGACATCATGCAGGCAAGGGAAATTTGCGGGCAAAGCCAGCCTGTAGGCTGATACCCCAATCCGCTCAACGATCGGAAACGGCCCTACGTACCTCGAGTCCAACTTCCTATTCCTGCCAAACCGCTTGACTCCAATCAACGGGGAGACCGTTAAGAACACTGAGTCCCCCACAGCAAATTCCAAGTCTGATCTACGCCGATTGGTGTTCTTCTCATATCTCTCCTGGGCTATCCGAAGCTTTTCCCGAATAAGCTTCACAGCGGTTTCCATCTCCTCAAGTGCTTCTGGACCCAACAAAGGTCCCTCACCAAGCTCTGCCCAAAACAAGGGAGTCCTGCAGCGCCTCCCATACAAAGCTTCAAAGGGGGCCATTTGCAAGCTTTCCTGATAACTGTTTTTATAGGTGAATTCCATAAGCCGCAAGCGCTCGTCCCACGCTCCTCTGTGGTCCAGAATATAGCATCGGATCATATCTTCCATAATCTGATTTACTCGCTCCGTCTGACCATTGGTTTGCGGATGATAAGCCGTGGAGTATCTCAAATCTGTACTCAACCCTTCTTGAAGGCTCTTCCAAAAACGAGACGTGAACCTGGAGTCTCGATCTGATATGATACTTACGGGTACACCATGCAATCTGACAATCTCTTCCAAATACAGCTCGGCTATCTTCCTCATCGGATAATCGATCTTAAATGGTACGAAATGAGCGCTCTTCGTCAATCTGTCTACAATTACCCAGACTGAATCATGCCCCTTAGGCGATCTCGGTAAGCCGGTAATGAAATCCATCGAGATACTCTCCCACTTCCACATCGAAATCTCCAGGGGAGTCAGCTTGCCACCAGGCCTCCCATGGTCGGCTTTTACATGCTTGCAAGTGAAATACTCTGAAACAAATCTGGCTATGTCCTTCTTTATCCCGTACCACCAGGCAATCTGTTTTAAATCATGATACATCTTGGTAGACCCTGGATGGTAGGCAACACTAGATCCGTGGGCGTCTCTGCACACCATATCCCGGATATCTCCAACTGCGGGGATGCAAAACCTGCCACGGTACTTCAAGGTACTCGCATCATCTATAGAAAAATCTGGTAATTCACCCTTCTCAGCTCGAAGATACAAATGCAGAAGATCGGGATCATCCTTCTGATGCAGTCTCGTAAGCGTAATCCACGAAGGTTCTGCTACTGCTATGCTACTCTGCAAATCACAGCTTCCCACAGAAATGTCCATCAAGAGAAACTCTTCCACTAGACGCTCGGCGGAAAGATTAAAAATCTTACCTGACTTCCGACTCAGGGCATCAGCGACCACATTTGCCTTGCCTGGATGATACTGAATTTCAACATCATAGTCGGACACGTACTCCAACCACCGCCGCTGGCGCAGATTCAATTCTTTCTGAGTGAAGACATACTTCAGACTCTTATGATCCATGAAAATCTTGCACTGCGCGCCATATAGCAAATGCCTCCACAATTTCAGCGCATAGATCACAGCTGCAAACTCCAGGTCATGCGTAGGGTAATTCCTCTCGTGAGTCTTTAGCTGCCTCGACCCGTACGCAATCACCTTCCCGCCCTGCATCAAAACACAGCCCAGACCGACATGCGACGCATCCACATAAATATCATACTCACTACCCACCATAGGCAAAGACAAAATTGGAGCCGAACATAGCCTTCTTTTTAGCTCCTCAAAAGCCTTCTCACACTTACCATCCCATATAAAGGCTACATTCTTCTGCGTCAACTTGGTCAACGGTGCGGACAAGGTAGAGAAACCTTCTACAAACCTTCTATAATAACCAGCTAAACCCAAGAAGCTTCTGATCTCTTTGGGGGTAACAGGTCTCGCCCATTCCATAACAGCAGTGATCTTTTCTGGGTCCACCGATATTCCCTCCTTATTAATCACGTGGCCTACAAAAGAAACTTGAGGCAACCAAAATTCACATTTGCTCAGCTTGGCGTATAGCTTATGGTCTCTCAGAGTCGCCAAGACCAGCCGCAAATGTTGATCATGCTCCTCCGCATCCTTAGAATACACCAAAACATCGTCTATAAAGACAATCACAAACTTATCTAGAAAATCCTTGAAAACTCTGTTCATCAAATCCATAAAAGCCGAGGGCGCATTAGTCAAACCGAATGACATAACCAAAAACTCAAAATGCCCATGACGAGAACGGAACACCGTCCGCGGAACATCTGACTTCCGAATCCTCAACTGGTGATAGCTCGAATGAAGTTCTATCTTGGAAAACACGGCACTACCACGCAGTTGGTCAAACAAATCGTCGATTCGCGGCAAAGGGTACCTGTTCTTAATAGTAACCTTGTTCAGCTCTCTATAGTCAATGCACAACCTCATCAACCCATCCTTCTTTTTAACGAACAGCACTGGAGCACCCCAAGGCGAAGAACTCGGCCTTATAAAGCCTTTTGCCAATAACTAATCCATCTGAATTCGCAACTCTTCCAGCTCTCGCTGGGCCATCCGGTACGGCGCCTTTACGATAGGACGCGTACCTGGCTCCAAATTTATGACAAACTCGACATCTCGATCGGGTGGACGACCGGGAATATCGCCTGGAAACACATCAAAAAAGTCACACACTACAGGAATCTCTTCCAAACGGGGCTCACTAATGATCGACCCTACCAGAGAAACCACACCGGCAAAACAGCTAGAAACAAGCAACTTCCGAGCATGCACCACAGAAATGATTGGAGACTCCTGGAGAGAATACCCATAAACGCTCCCTGGCTGACCGTTGTCTTTGACGAAGTCCAAGCGCTTACCCTTGCACTGGATCACAGCATCGTACCTTGACAACCAGTCCATGCCCAAAATAACGTCGAAGTCCTCCAGGTCAATCACCTTCAAATCTGCCTTGGCTAGAAAATCTCCCAATAATATCGGACAATCTAGGACACCCAGGTCCGTAACCACAGAGTCACCGGAGGGGAACTTAACGCAGAAGGCACCACCAACACGATCTAGGCCCAAACTGAACCGCTCCACGAAGGCTCTAGCCACGAACGAGTGGGTAGCGCCGAAATCGAAGAGAACGCGCACCCAGCAGTTCTTTACCTTAAATCGTCCTACAAATTGCACATGCATCTAAGGCAACAAACGCTAAAACGGAAACTACAACCAAAAAGGAAACGTAACGAAACGACTGGGGAGGAGTCGAACCTGAGATAACCTGGGTCGAGATCTGCGCTTCGTCTGCCGAAAGCACATTCAGCTTCCCCTTTCCTTTATCCATATGCTGAGGCGGTGGCAAAGCATGGAGGGGAACTGGCTGCAGAACAGGCTGAGTCTGAGGGCACCTTGTCTTGAGATGACCCTTCTGGCCGCACTGAAAACAGACCTTATCTATTAACCAACAACGGGCAGCCTCATGCCCCTTCCTTCCACACAAGGCACACACCAAGTCTCCCCTGGAAACACCCTGACTCGCGTGCACCTGTTCCTTCTTCTGCGCTCCCAACCTTTTGAAACACTTCTCGAAGGGGTGGCCTGGCCAGCCAAAAAAGCTACAAATCTCTCTGGCCTTCTTTCTCGAGACCGCATCAGGGTCCTGAGGGCTCTTCCCTCTACCGGACTTCCGCTTATCCTTCCTTAACTGCTGGCCTCTATTCTTGGCATTGTCAATGGCCTCAACTCTCAAGGCAGCTTTAACTATGCTGGCATAACTGACTGCTCCGTAGGCGTTCGCTAACTGCTGAATGTCGCTTCTTAGTCCACCCAGAAACCGCTTAAATCGGTCTGCCTCCACACTCACCAAACTCGGAGCAAACCGACTCAACTTACTAAACTCAATCTCATACTCACTAACCGTGAGTTTCCTCTGCTTTAAATGAAGAAAGTCATTCATTAGCCGATCCCGTTCAACTGAAGGCAGAAACTTACTTAACAACATCACCTTAAATGACTCCCATGTGCAACCTGCCACTAAGCTCTCTTTCTCTCTCAGCCACCAGTTCTTTGCTAAGCCCTTGAGCTGGTAGGCAGCGAGCATCACTCTCTGATCGTCCATAATCCCTGAGTAAGAGAACATCTCCTCAATGGTAATCAGCCAATCATCCAAAATCATGAAATCTGCCTGCCCATCATAGGTAGGGGGTCTTAGCCGCTGAAACTGGGATATGAATGCCATCTCCGGAGGCACCACAACCAAAGGCACGGGAGGAGCAGGAGGGGCAGGAACAACTACCCCCTCTGCGGGGTTCTGAGCTCTCGGGGTCTGTCCCGCCACCATTGCTATAAGGGACTGAATCTGAGCCTGCATAGCCACTACCTGCCTCGATAACTCCTCATCACTCTATCGCAGGCTTTCTACCAACGCATCGCTCCTGACGTCTCACCCTCGGATTGGGGGGTCGATCTCGTCGCAGGATGTCTCGCCATCCTAAAATCGCACAAGCTTTAAACAAATCCTAGCCCATCAACTAGAACAAAACTACCCGGTACGGACAAACACACTTAAATATGAACTTAAACTGCAAAACTTGCTCTGGGAGTTGTTTTTACCAAGATGATGTTATGCTTACCCTAAGATGGTTCACTACCATCATACTAACTCATGTGCCTAAACCATGAATGCATGTATTTGTATTCTTTTTGACCCAAATTCATGTGTGTACATATGTCATCTTGCAAATCTTTAGCTTGGCACGTTGTGCTTATGAAATGTTATGCTATGCATGATGTGCTATGCATTCTAAAAAAAAGCCTTAGTGCATGCCATGGGCGGCGTACACATGAAAATGTTATGCATCCCATACTACATAACATTCCCATGTAACGAAAAAGAAAACGTGCTAGCTGCATTCATGTGATGAGGTTATGCATCCCATACTACATAACCCTCACATGTTGCCTCCTATGGTGGATCCATATACAAACACATATTATGCATCCCATACTACATAATATGCCTTGTATACTTCTTTATGCTCATGAGTGTAGTGTTCGTGCTTCGGCCAAGACGTGCTGATGACATATCGATGCGTGAATGATGTGATGCGAACTACTAAAGCAGACAAGGGAAAGGTTGCCCGACCATTTGTCAAGCAACCTGGCTCTGATACCAACTATCACGACCCGCATTTTCTCAACAGTAAAATCGTATCAGAGTAAGAGAAAACACGTGTCGTGATGTCGCGTCGTGCAGTGGATAACTGCAGACGCTCAGGCAAAACTCCAGACGTTAGATTTTAAGGAAAATTGTTGATTTAATATGAAAGAAAATCAGTTACGATGAATGGCCATATCCCTCGGCCCGGTGGATCAGCTAGTCCACAGTTAAAACTATATTTATACGCAGTAGAAAATACTTTGGTTCAATTAAATTGACACCCTAAACGAGCATAAGTGTCCCCGGGGAACGACTTATACGTGCATGACTCTAAGGTGAATATAATAAGTATGAAAAATAGTGTTTTACGTTGAGGAAAAGTAGTGTCTTTGATTCAGAAACATGTTATGCATGGGGTACATATATTAATACTTTTAGGTTTCAAAATATCTAACATGCAACCTAGCATAAATCCTTCCCAGAAGCAAGTAACCAACCACAAGAAGGCAAAATCAGCAGTTTAAATCCATACCCAGCATCACAAGAAGCCACCAGTGGGCATCAATAACCTGACACGAACCCACTAGCGAGTATGTATGTCTGTACGGAAAAGTAAAGAACTACCTCACAACAAAATGGGGATCAGCTATCTCAGCTACCCTAGAGGCCACCAATAGCCCCTCCAAAAGAACTAGCCACTGGACTGGCTACAACCTGGACCTGAGGCATTCAAGAAAAGAACACCTCAGCAAGGAAATAATCAAAAGGGGAAAAAAAGTGCAATAGATTAATTAGCAAAATAAGAAGAGGGGTTTACCAACCAAGCAACAAACTGCAATAAGCAAAAGAAAAGGAGGTGACAGTAAGAGGAGAGTACTGTCTAAAGCACAACAGAGCACACCAAGTGTGAGCAATAAAACCAACATGCCCTACCAAGAGAGCCTGCAACAGCTTCACAACATATACGTATGCCAAAAGAAAAGAAAGCATAAACAGGAAAGGGACTAACAATCCTAACACGTGGGTAAGCGGCAGTGGTCAAAACATGGGTCTGAATACATAACCAAAATCAGACCCAAAAAGGGCTAAGGGGTCAAACAGTGGAAGCTTTAGGGTCCCACACACACCAACCCAAACCGGGGCAAAAGGTGGTGGCCACAGCTCTCCACATAAAACCACCCCTCCAGAGGCCACCAAAACTCCACCACCTGCCACAACCCAAGAGTCGGCATGCAGAAATTAGCCGAACACCCAATGCCCCCCCCCCCCCCGAGGGCAAAGTCACACTAACAATCCTAAGAAACACACGAACCCAAGACAGAAACGTTGGGTCCAACCGACGCGGCCTTGCACGCCTAACCAGAACCAACCTTGAGTCTACCTGACCCAAAAACAAGCGCAACACCCAGTGTCGACATAACCGCGGCCGGTGTCGACACCAAGTGTCGACACCATAGCGGCCGGTGTCGACATAAGGTGTCGACACTGCCGCGGCAGGTGTCGACACCAAGTGTCGACACCACTGCGGCCGGTGTCGACACAAGGTGTCGACACTGCCGCTGCTGGTGTCGACACCAAGTGTCGACACCACTGCGGCCGGTGTCGACACTGCGACACTGCTGCTGCTGGTGTCGACACCAAGTGTCGACACCACTGCGGCCGGTGTCGACACAAGGTGTCGACACTGCCGCTGCTGGTGTCGACACCAAGTGTCGACACCACTGCGGTCGGTGTCGACACAAGGTATCAACAGTGCCGCTGCTGGTGTCGACACCAAGTGTCGACACCACGACTGGCCGGTGTCGACACCAAGTGTCGACACCAAGATTGGCCGGTGTCGACACAACGGTGTTGACACCCCAACTGGTCGGTGTCGACACAAGGGTGTCGACACCCCAACTGGTTGCAGGAGCCAGATCCAGCAAACGACCAAAAGCAAGAATGAGGATTCTCTCTCTCTCTCGAGAGTACAACCTCCATCAGCAATGGCAACTACTCAACCTAAACCGAACCAAAACTGTCCCTATTAGACACAAACCCTCAGGAAAACTGAAATTTAACTGGAACTTTCTACACTAACCACGGCATGATCGGGAAAGAACCCTAATGTACACCTAGGATCTAAGCAGGAAAGAGATAAATTTTAAATCAAAGAAAAAGGCAAAGATCAGCTTTGGCAAGGATGAGGGGACATCACCTTCCTCAATACCAGAAAAACTTGGCCGGCGGCATCCCCCACTCTCGGATCTAGCCGCAGAGCAGCAAGCTGAGGAGTAGAAAGAAAGCAGATCCCGACGAGGGCAGTCCAGATCCACTCTCGAAATCAAATTCCGACCGCTAAATCTCCAGGAATCGGCGTCCGAAGGCTAGGGTAGTCCGGCGGTTCTCTCCCTCTCGCACAGGCGATGGCTTCTTGCAAGCAGAGAAACAGGAAAAGAACAAAATGAACCCAGCCCTAATTCTAACCCAAGACTATATATATATATCAGCTAAATAATAAATAATCAACATATCAATAATTATTTACACTCAATATCAAAACAACCCGAAACCCGAAACTTCTCGGAAAAAGACGAAATTCGCATCGCAGCTAAAACCCACGCTACGAACGCAACTGCGAAGTCGAAATTAGCATTCGACAAACAAAACACGGGATAACACCTCCCGAAGCCAAAACACAAGCATTCCCTAAGAGGCCCAACCGAGTCCTCAAACGGACTCCGGCTAGCTAGGGAATCTTTCCAACAGGCTACAAACAGGCTACACAGGGAACTCTAAGAGCTAAGACCACGCTTTACAACGGCAAAAAGCCAGAAATACGCCATCGTAACGCCAGCCAAAGATCAAACAAAACACAGAAAAACCGGGGGCGTTACACCTGATCAACCCCTTCCTGCAGTGGATTCCTACCAGGGTGGTAGAAAAGGGGACTACCCAGATTTGGGAAACTACTATAAAATTCTTGTGTCGTCTGGTTGCTTTATTTTCCTTTTTGTTTTCTGGCCTTGCTCTGTGAATGTGCTGTGATTAGATAGTTGCTGCATCTTAGTTTATTGTATTTGCTTCCCTGCACACACACCTAAAATACAACAACAGTTGTAAAAGTTTTAAAATCACCAACATACTCTATTCACCCACCTCTAGAGTATATCTGATCTAACTAACACCTTCAGGTGGTATCAAGCATACCTCCTGAACTTTCACGATCAACGACCTCCCAAATAGTGTTGTTCCCCTTGTGCAATCTTGGCAAATCGTGCACGAAATTGATGGAGATTTCATCAAAATTCCACTCTGATATGGGCAAAGAGTTCAAGAATCCGCCAGGCTTCTAGCATTCAGCCTTCATCAAGGAACATGTTCGACATTTCGCGACATACATTGCTATGTCTTTCTTCAGACCCGGTCACCAAAACGATTTCTTCATGTCCTTGAACATCTTGGTGCTCTCGGGGTGAATCGAGTACTTTGTAAAGTGCACTCCGTACATCAATTCTTCTTGTAACTTCCCCACAATGGGAACGCACAATTGACTACCTTTCCACAAAAGGGCATCATCGATAGAGAACAGGCCATTAGACCTATCAATGGCTTCCTCCCAGTGACGTTTCAAACTCACGTCCAACTCCAAAGCCTGTCGAATCTTGTCTGTGAGGTCGTATTGAACCTCCGTCCAACTCAAACATGTGTTTGTACTAGATCCCTTTTGTCAGCACAAGTGATCTCCAAGGCCTCCAAGTCCTGAATAATCTGCTCGTTGTGCATCTGTAACCATTTGGCCCATGCAGGAGTCCTACGACTCAAAGTATCTGCCACAACATTCCCCTTCGCGGGAATATAATGAATCTTATAGGTGTAGTCCCCAAGGAACTTCATCCACATATGTTGTCGCATGTTCAAGTCCTTTTGATATATCAGATTCTTCAGGCTCGTGTGATCTGAATATATATCGACCTTTACCCCATACAGATAATGCCTCCAAATCTTGAGTGCGAATACTACGGCCGCCAACTCCAAATCATAGACCGGGTATTTCCTCTCATACACCTTTAACTGACGTGATTTATAGGATATCACCGACCTGTGCTGAAGTAAAACACAACCTAAACCACTGTCAGAGGCGTCACTATAAACCTCTAAGTCCATGAGTCAACACCAAAAGAAGTTGTGTCGACACTTATGAAGGCTTGTGTCGACACTGGAGAAAAGCTGTGTCGACACCTGGAGTCAATTGTGTCGACACTTGGAAAGGCTGTGTCGACACCAGAAGAAACTGTGTCGACACACAGAGGCAGTGTCGACACACAAAAAAGCTTAGTCGACATCAACTGTGTCGACACACAGAGGCAGTGTCGACACACAGAAGACTTTGTCGACATCAACTGTGTCGACACACAGGACTTGTGTCGACACATAGCATAGTTTCAACAAAGTTGATTTTTTTGTGAAGACAAGAAGTGACTGTGTCGACAGACAGAACTAGTGTCGACACATTCTATAGAAGCTGTGTCGAGAAGCAGTGTCAAAACCAAGGGAGCTGTGTCGATACCACCAAGACTTGTGTCGACAATTAGTCTACTTGTGTCGACACATGATGAAGTTCAGTCTCGACACTTTGCTGACAGAGGCAGATTTTCAAGAAGTGACTGAAGACTTGAAAGCTGTGATATTCAACAAGTCTACTAAAGCTGTCAGAGCTGTCAGAAGTTCGTTAGAAACCGGATCAGCCGGTTACCATGGAGGAAGTCTATATAAAGACATTCTCTATCAACAGAAGAAGATATAGATATTAGATAAAAAAAGAGTAAACACGAAAAATAGAAGAAGATTTTCAACAGAAGATCTAAGAAGACATTCTTAAGTGGTGATCTACTCAGAGTTTGTTAAGAGAATTCAAAGAAGAATTCAGAAGAATCTTCAGAAGAATTTGGAGAGAGAGAGCTCCATCTATTCAAGTGAAGAAAGGGACTTACATCAACAAGTCTCTTAAGTGCAGATTCTGAACCAGTCTGCCAAGAAGAATTCATATTGATTTCTGAATTTTAAGAAAGAAGCTAATTGAAGATCAACTTCAAAGGAGATCAACCATACTGTATTCAGATTCAAGAAGCTTTGAAGAAAGCTAAGACAGGTTGATCTCTAACATAAGATTCTTTCAAGAACTGATCAAGAAACCTTCCATCCTTTATCTCTCAACCAGGGTGGTGGTAAATTTCATATTTACATCTATTTTCAGTAGGTTCTTTTTAAGATCTGAGTTGTAAGCCTGATTTATAAAGGATAAGTTGTAGGAGATTAAGTTCTCTGAGTGGTAGGCCATGTTGAAGGCTGAGGTAGGGCTGAGAACCTGAGTTGTAGGAGATTTTCATCTATGAGTTGTAGTCCTTATTGAAGGCTGAGGTAGGGCAGATTGCTTGAGCTGTAGGAGTGTGGACTCACTCTGAGTTGTAGGAGCCTTATTTGGAGTCTGAGCTATAAGATCTGCGGATTTGAGGAGAAGAAAATAAGTTAGGCTGAATCTACCATACTGCTAGATAGGCGAAGGGGGAAAGTGGATGTACCCAGACACTGGGGAACTTCTATAAATCAGTGTGCCATCTATGATTGTGTGTGGTATTGTTATTTCTGTGTTGTGATAGTTGTAGAACTATATGTTTCTATTAATTAACTGAATTAATTTTCTGCCTTAGAAGGAAAAAGAATTGAACCTATTCACCCCCCCCCCTCTAGGTGTTTATGAACCAATTATTTCAAGTGGTATCAGAGGGAGGTTCCTCAAAGAATGACTTAACAGTCTGACTAAGATCTGTAAGGCAGAAGTAAGTTAAAGAAGATGGGTTCAGGAGAAAACCATAAAGAACTTGGTTCAATGATGTCACCTATCTTCAGGAAGGAAATCTTTGGAATATGGAAGGAAAGGGTCAGACTATTTATGGAGGCATCTTGTTGGAACACCCTATTACTAATTTGGGTCAGGATCACTATGTCTCTATGTTGGAACACCCTATTACTAATTTGGGTCAGGATCACTATATCTCTAGGAACCTTTGCTTGACCTTCTGTATAGCTTAATAGGTCAATTAGAATTGAGTCTAAGGGTTAGAAGTCTAGGATTGGAAGCTGCCCTGAAGACCAAGTTTTTCTGTCTGGAGACTAAGTCTGATCGTCGAGCTCAGCACGACGATTCGTCGAACTCCGATCGACGATCGTCTAGCTCAACTTCGACAGATCGTCGAGCTCCACTCGACGATCGCTGAGCTAAACTTCATAATATCGTCGAACTCCATTCTACGATCGGTGAGCTCAGGTCGACGATTTTGACTCTGCACTGGATCTTTATCTCTGAGCTCAGTTCGACGATCTTTGAGCTCAGATCGACGATTATTTTGTTGCTTGAGTTTTCCAGTTCGCTGAGCTCAGCTCGACGATATCAGAGCTCAGTTCGATGATTTCAGATAACTTCCAGAATTCAAATTCAAATCAGTCAGGAGTTATTCTGCAATTAATTCAGAGATTTGTTAGCCGTTTTCATTTACTTCTGGACCAAGTTTCAAGGGATTTTTCAAGGAATAATTCTGTGGACTTTCCTCCAGAAGAGTTTATGCAATTAAGGATGCAATCAATGCAGACCAACGGCTATCCTTGACAGAGACTGATATTCTATTCTGGAACAGAGAATAAAACACAGGATGTTTTTTGAATCAATACCAACCAGAAGAAAGAACACATAATACAGAATACAGAAATATACTCAAAAGTTTTCTGTCAAAAAGAATTCTGAAGAACACTCATCAAAGAGATCAAGCTTTCAAAAATCTTCAGATCTCTTCAGCTCTCAAAGTGTTCAAGGCCAACATCATTTCAAGACACCTGATCAAAAAATCTGCTTTGGTTTTTGAGCACCTTATCAAAAGCTCATTGGTGCCCAGGACACCTGATCAACTCATCCTGCAGTGGATTCCTACCTAGGGTGGTAGAAGAGTGGATGTACCCAAGTTTGGGGAACCACTATATTCCCTTGTGTCATCTGGTTTTGGCTTGCTTTCTTTTTGTTTCTGGCCTTGATTTTTCTGTGCTTAGTTTTTGCATAGCTCAGTACTGTGATTAGATTTATTTCTGCTTCCCTGCTCACACATATTACAACAATTGTTGTAAAAGTTTGCAAAAGTTTTTAAAAGCACCATATACTATATTCACCCCCCTCTAGAGTATATCAGATCTAGTTGCTCTTTCAATTGGTATCAGAGCCAGGTTGGTTAAACATACCATATCTGATTGGTTGTACAGGCTAACACCTGAACCCCAAGATCCCAAACTAGATCTTTCTTTTGTATTTTATTATTAGATTCTGTTTGCACAAATCATGGCTCAAAACAAAGATTATGCTAGCATCAGACCTC
Source organism: Platanthera guangdongensis (assembly GCA_039583875.1). NCBI lineage: Eukaryota > Viridiplantae > Streptophyta > Magnoliopsida > Asparagales > Orchidaceae > Platanthera > Platanthera guangdongensis. Next base: position 171,828,359 of record CM077153.1, on the reverse strand, counting down.
CAGGGTGCAATTTGTCAAAGTTTGCACTTTGGAAAGCAAGGATTAGACTTTACATGAATTCTATTGATGAAGATATATTTAATTCTATTTTGACAGTGTGTCCAAGACTCCCAGAGAGCATAAGTACAAATGCTGTTCCACCTCCATCAGGAACAGATGCTGACATCAAAAAATGGAAAGTAGCTGATGCCAAGGCTATGAACATTCTAGCTCAGACAATGTCAGATGACATTTTTCAAAAGGTAGCTGAATGTAATTCAGCCAAGGAAATTTCGGATAGACTCTCAGAAATAGTCTCAGGCTCAGCTGATGAGAGAAAGGACAGAAGATCCCATCTCATCACTCAATATGAGAACTTCAAGAAGGGAGAGACTGAGTCAGTGGGAGACATGTACAACAGACTGAGTCTAATTGTCAGTGAACTGAGGACATTAGAGAAAGAGATCACTCTAACAGAACTTAATGACAAGATCCTAATGTGCTTCCCCAGCACTTGGGATTCAAGAATCTGGCCAATTAAAGATGCCAGAAGTCTGAATGAGATCACCACTGAAGCCTTGTTGGGTAAGCTCAAATCTTATGAGCTGCTCATCAAGAATAGAGAGGAAGAACAGAAGGCTGCTTCACCAGCCACAAGAAAAGAGAAGACCATAGCTTTCAAGGCAACTGAGGATCTGCCTGAAGATAAAGCTACAGGCAATGATGAACTTCTCAGCTTGTTGGCCAAAAGATTCTACAAGATGTCCAGAAAGGACTTCAGAAGAAGATCATACAAGGAGCAGGATAAGCCAAGGTATGGCAAGTCCATTGGTAATAACAAAGACATTATTTGCTTTGGTTGCAGGAAACCAGGGCACATAGTTCCTGACTGTCCAGAGAACAAGAACAAGGACAGAAGGGACAGAAAAGAAAGAAGAAAGGAGAAAGACTCCAAAAGGAATGGCAATAGCAAACCCTCTTCAAGCAAAAATAAGCATTCAAGGAAAGGGTTTGTTGCTGAATCCTGGAGTGAGACTGAAGAGGAGTCAGAAGCCTCTTCCAGCTCCAGTTATGATGAGGATGATGCAGAAGAAAAGGAGTTCTGCATGATGGCAATCAATGCCTCACAGCACAATTCAGAGGAAGAGGAGTCAGAGTTAGATTCAGAGACTCAACCTGAAGAAGATCAGGTAATTAGTTCTTTTGATTTTACTTCAGAAGATTTTAAATCTGAATTTAAAGCACTGTGTTTAGACCTACTAAAATCTGAGAAAGAGATTATCTCTCTCAGAAATCAATTATCTGAACATAATGTTTTAAAGTCAGAAAACCTTAAACTCTCTCAGGAGTTGGAGAACTGTAGGAAACAAATAGCTTCACTGAAAAGTGAGCTCTCTGAGGCCAAGAAGCTTGAAGAATCCCTTAATGGGAGAAGCATCAAGCTGATGGACATCACAAGCACAGTGAACTCTAGATTCAACATTACACTGGGCTTGGGTGCTTCATCCAGCCAACCTATAGTCCTAACAACTCCCATCAAGTTTATTTCTAACAAGGGAAAGGGAGTTGTAGAGGTTGTCAGGAAAAATTCTGATCTGCCTCAGAAAACTAAGTCCCAGCAAAAATCGTCGAACGAAGATCGACGATCGCCGAACGCAGCTCGACGATCTCAGGAAAAATCATCGAACATTGATCGACGATCTCACCCAAATTCGTCGAACGCAGGTCGACGATCACATATACCTGACCTCACCCATAGTCGACCGTCGAACGGAGCTCGACGATCTGACCCAAGATCGTCGAACTCAGCTCCAAGATCGTCGAACAGAGGTCAGAACTCTGGAAACTTTTTCAAAGGCAAATCAAAATTGAATCCTAAGGGTTCTTCATCCCAAACCTTTAACCCTTATACTGAATGGATTATACCTCCAAGGAGATATCATCCTGAAGGATATAAGAGTCAACCTGGGATGTCTTTCATTTCAGAATTTAGAGGTTATCAACCTAGGCCCAAGGTAAACTGGGTCAAAAATAAATGAATTGTTTTATGTGTAGGTGAAGACCTATCCAACATCTTACCAGCAATGGTATTTGGATAGTGGGTGCTCTAAGCACATGACAGGGAACAAGTACAACCTCACTTCCTTTAGAGCCAAGCTTGGACCCAAAGTTATCTTTGGTGATTCCAACTTTGGACAAACTAAAGGATATGGTGCAGTCCAGATTGGTTCAGTAACCTTCAAGAAGGTAGCTTATGTGGAAGGACTGAAGCACAACCTAATCAGCATCAGTCAGCTATGTGATGAAGGCTACCAGGTGACCTTCAGCAAAACCTTATGCAGAATCAAGTCAGAGGACAACACAACTGTGTTGACAGGTAAAAGGAAAGGTAACATCTATCTAGTAGATTTTCTTTCAACTGATGTAGATATTTGCCTGTTTAACTCTGTCTGTAGACCAAATGTTTTATGGCATAAGAGACTAGGACACCTAAACCTTAGAACTATTGCTAGGCTCTCCAAGGACAACTTTGTTAGAGGACTACCTTCTGGCCCCTACAAGAAGGAAGGACTTTGCAGGTCTTGTCAATTAGGCAAGCAAACTAAAAACAGTTTTAAGTCACTTAATAAGAGTGATTCACCTAGGATATTGTATTTGTTACACATGGATCTATTTGGACCCATCACAGTACAAAGCCTAGGAGGGAAATCCTACACTTTAGTAGTTGTAGATGACTTCTCTAGATTCACTTGGGTGTTCTTTCTAAGGAAGAAGTCTGATAACTTTAAATGTCTGACAGAGTTTCTCAAATGTATACAGATTGAGTTCAATACTCACATTGCCCTGATCAGAAGTGATCATGGGACAGAGTTTGATTCTCTTCTTATGCAAGAGTTCTGTCAGAGTGAAGGGATCAGGCATACTTTCTCAGCTCCTAGAACTCCTCAACAAAATGGGGTAGCTTAAAGGAAAAATAGAACCCTTATTGAATCTGCCATTACATTGTTGTCAGATGCTCATCTACCTCTATCCTTTTGGGCAGAGGCAGCGAACACCTCCAACTATGTGCTGAACAGAAGTCTGATACATAAACTAAAGGGAAAGACTCCCTATGAATTACTCAAAGGGAAGAAACCTAAAGTTGACTATTTTAGAATTTTTGGTTGTATTTGCTACATTCACAATAATGACAAGAAATATCTAGCAAAATTTCAAGCCAAAGCTGATGAAGGAGTGTTTCTGGGATACTCCATGATCAGCAAGGCCTATAGGGTCTATAATAAATCATCTTTGAAAATTGAGGAATCTGTTCATATTTCTTTTGATGAAACTAACATGTCTTTCAAGGAGAAGATTTCTTCTACCATAGAACCTTTGCAGGAACACTCTCTAGTTGAAGATATGAACAAGTTACAGGTTGCTCAAGAAGAAGAAAGCAGTGAAGATGAAGGGAACGCTTCACATATTGAAGCACAATCTGAAGAGCCAGTTGTTGTACCACAAGAGGAAACAACAACACAGGTTGGTGAACAATCAACACCCCCTGTTGATTTAGTAACATCAAGAGACCATCCAATTTCCCAAATAATTGGAGAAATCTCAGGTGGTGTGCAAACCAGAAATCAGGTCAACCAAAACCTGTTGCACACCTGCTTCCTATCTCAAATTGAACCTCAGTCCATTCAAGATGCAGAGCAAGATCCACATTGGATCATTGCAATGCAAGAGGAATTGCATCAATTTGAGAGGAACAAAGTATGGGAACTAGTGCCAAAGCCTAAGGATCATTCCATTGTTGGAACAAAATGGGTATTCAGAAACAAACTGGATGATCAAGGAGTAATTATAAGGAACAAGGCAAGGCTAGTTGCTCAAGGATATTCTCAAGAAGAAGGAATTGACTACGACCAGACTTTTGCACCTGTTGCAAGATTGGAAGCCATCAGGATATTTCTAGCTTATGCAGCTCATAAAGGCTTCAAGGTTTATCAGATGGATGTCAAAAGTGCTTTCTTAAATGGAGACATCAAAGAGGAAGTCTATGTCAGACAACCTCCAGGTTTTATCTCTCCAACTCTTCCTGATTATGTTTTTAGACTGAATAAAGCATTATATGGTCTCAAGCAAGCTCCTAGAGCATGGTATGAGACCCTAGCATGCTTTCACTTGGAAAATGGTTTTATAAGGGGTAGAGTAGACCAAACTCTTTTTATTACAACCCATAAGTCCCATACCCTACTAGTACAGAATTTATGTAGACGATATCATTTTTGGTTCTACTGACTCAAAATTGTGCAGAAGGTTTTCTAACCTGATGCATTCTAAATTTGAGATGAGTAGCATGGGTGAGCTATCCTTCTTCCTAGGATTGCAAGTCAAACAACATGCTGAAGGCATCTTTATTTCTAAAACCAAATATGCTAATGAACCGGTTAAGAAATTTGGTATGTCTGAGGCATCTTGTATGAAAACACCCATGCCTACCAATGCTGTATTGGATGCTGATGAACATGGGAAACCTGTTGATCAGACAACATATAGAGCAATGATTGGCTCTTTACTGTATCTTACAGCTAGTAGACCAGATATAATGTTTGCTACATGTATATGTGCTAGGTTCCAAGTAAGCCCTAGAGAGTCACACCTAACATTAGTAAAGAGGATTCTCAGGTATGTTAAAAGTTGTCCAAATCTAGGCCTCTGGTATCCAAAAGATTCAGCATTTGAGTTAACTGGATTCTCTGATGCTGATTATGCTGGATGCAGAATTGACAGGAAAAGCACCAGTGGAACTTGTCAGTTCCTTGGTGATAGACTTGTCTCTTGGTTTTGTAAGAAACAAACATCTGTGTCAACTTCAATTGCTGAAGCTGAATATATGGCTGCAGGCAGTTGTTGTTCACAAATTTTGTGGATCCAAAACCAACTCCTAGACTATGGATACAACTTAGAGAAGTCTAAAATCTTTTGTGATAACACAAGTGCTATTTTCATAGCTCAAAATCCAGTCCTCCATAGTAGGACAAAACACATAGAGATTAGACATCATTTCTTAAGGGATAATGTTGAAAAACACAAAATTGAATTACAATATATCCCAACTGATTTACAAAGGGGAGATATTTTCACCAAGCCTTTGGATGAAAAGAAACACACCTTCTTCCTAAATCAGTTAGGAATGTTAGATGGAGGAAGCCTTAAATAATATCCAAGATTTTGAAAGCTTAAAAATTGACCAAGACTAGGCAAACCTTCTGATTTTCCTTGGTGTCTAGATTTTCTTTCTGATCTCTGAACTGCGCTCGACGATTTCCCCTAAGATCTTCGAACAGAGATCGACGATTTCCAAAAATCGTCGAACTGAGTTCAGCGCCTCTCAGATAGTATGAACTATCTCTTCTGGTCAACGATCGTCGAACGGCGCTCGACGATCTTGTTCTCTGCACGATCGTCGAACGGAGCTCGACGCTCTCCAATATCGTCGAACGGAGATCAACGATGTTGAAAACTCTTCAGATTCCTTTAGAAGCCTCGATCGTCGAACTGAGTTCAACGATCTTCCCAATTCTGCGTCTAACCCTAATATAAAACTCATTTTTCGCCGTCGTTCTCTCTTGCGCTTTCGATTTCTCTGCAAGGATTTTCTTTCCCTCCAAACAGTTATACGCTTGGTCGTTTTGTTTGTTGAATTTTTGCAGGTACAATGGTTGTGTCCGTTGCAGTTCTAGCCGCAATGAAGTTCGATGCTGGATTCGACATTGATATGGAATCTTTCAATACCACTGATCAAATTTTCCAAGATATACTGGATTTATTCAAGGATCAGAATCTGTCTGCCCTCATGACCACTAGAATCAAGCTGGCTTCAGATGAGATAAATGAGTGGGTCTATACTGCTCATAATCAAGACAACTCCACAATAGTTGGGTCCATTGCTGGAACTCAGGTACCTTTGACCCCCACCATTTTAACAGAGGTTTTTGAACTAAGAAATGGAGATGATATTGTTGAGTTATCTAGAGAGGATTACTGTGACCTGCTTGCCAGGATGGGTCATCCAGAGGGAAACCCTAGCAAGTTATTCAAGAGGAACCTGTCTGTTGAATACAGGTTCCTAGCAGATGTGGTAGGGAAAGTGTTGCTGGCAAAGCACTCTGCACATGATACAATATCCAGATACCAGCTCTGCCTCATGGGAGCTCTGGTGGATAAGAGAAGTTTAAACTGGGGAGAGGTCTTCTTTGACCTAATCAAGAAGAAAATAAGTAAAAGCTTTGTTAACTTTGGAAGGATTCTTGGAGTCTTCCTGCAGAACAGGTGCCCTGCCTTGCTGGTCTCCTCTGGAGTTCACATAAATGCCTCCAAGAGACTCACCTTTGCCCTCTTTGGCAAGTGGGACAGGCAAATCAGCAAGCCTGGCAGGCCCTCCTCAAGTGCTCCTTCAGGCACCAGGACTCAAAGAGTCACTCCCCCACAGGTCTCTGCTCCTGCAGATGACCTGGCTGTTGTTGTTGCTGCCTCCTCTCCTCCTCCACTTCCAACCCTTCCTCTACCATCCACCATTCCAGCTCCATCCACCATTACCATCTCTAGCCCATCTCCAACATCAATTCCATCTCCAGAACCCATTCTGCCTCCACTAGTAGACCACTTCCACCCTCTGTTCTCATACCCTCCACCAGATGTCACCTCTTCTCCATCCATTCCATCCTTCACCCTCCTGGATGACTCTTATATGGATGATTCCCCATCCTCTCCTCCAGAATTACCCTCCTCCTCAACTTCATTCCAAGATCTCCTCCACCATATCATTGACCAACCCACTTTCACCCCCTCCATATCCATCCCCTTGTCCTCCATTCCCACTATCCCAACACCTGAGCCATCCATTCCACTCTCCAGCCCTCCACTTCCAGCATCCTCAGCTATCCATATTCCATCTACCTCTGCTCCTGTTATTGAGCAAGTAGACCTCTCAGCCCTAGCTAACAAGTTGTATGAGCTAATTGCCCCCAGGCTCTCTCTACTCTTGGAGACCTCATTGGCTCCTCTACACTTGTCAGTGGCAGCCCTCTCTGCCAGGCTTTCCTCCCTCCTTCCTCAGGCAGCACCACCAGCAGTTTGCCTTGATACAGATGTATCTGCATCTAGGCAGGGGGAGATGCCATATGAAGTAAGCCTTCATGTTGTTGCTGCTGCTGTTTCTGCTCCTGCTGCTGATGCTACTGCTGCTGCTGCTGATGTTTTTGTGTCTGCTGCCCCTTCTGCTACTGTTGTTGTGCCTCCAGAATGTCAGACTCCTACTGCAGTTCTGGCAATAAACCTAAGGTCTTTGCTTTCTGCCTTTGATACTGCCTTCTTCAGCTATCTCCCATAGGTTAATGCTGTCCAGCCCCCAGAAGACCTATCCAAGGCACTGGTGCCTTTCTCTTGTTGTGACCCTAGCATTATCTCTACATTTGTACATTCAATGACTGCTGCTACTGAAGATGTTGCTGCTGCTGCTGTTAAAGAAAAGACTGGTTTTGCTTCTGAAACTGTTGATACTGCTGAGATTGTTCACACTGCTGCTGAAATCCCAATTGCTTCTGATGAGCCAATTTCAAAGGATCTTCTGACGACAGAGGCCACTGTTTTTGAGCCTACTGCAGATTTTGATGATGTTACTGCTGTTGTCACTACTCCAGTATCTATTGCTGTTTTTGCTCCTGTTGCACCCTCTCCATCTGCTGCTCCATCTGTTGCTGTCCATGCTGTTGCTACTTCTGCTTCTGCCTCATCTGCTGCTATTCAACTGAAGAAAGATTTGATGAAGAGAATTGATGCTCTATATGATGCCCAAAGTTCTGAATCTGATGAGTTCAAGACAGACTCTGATGATTCTTCTGCCACTATTGCAAGGAAAAGGAAGGCTAGAAGCAAGGCAATGAAAAGGGTCCCTCCTGCAAAAGTCAAGGATGATAATGATATTCCTTATTACATTCTGCATAACTGCCCAATCACAGAACATTGGATGCAATATTCTAAAAATCAGCTGAAAGCCATGAAGAAGAAGAGAAAGTATGAAAAGGGCTCCTCCCAGTTCCAGCACCCTCATCCTCCTCCACCACCTCCTCCTGATGCAGGTGCAGGTGGCAGCTCTGCAAGTCAAGCCCCAGCTAGAAGCCAGGCTCCCTATCAACCCCATGCCAGATCCTACCAAAGGGAAAGCCAGTCTAGGGGTTCTTATTCTAGGAGAGGAGGATACAGGGGTAATCAAAGAGATTTTCAAGTTTATTCCAAATGGTATTCCAGGAAGCACCCATATACTAGGGGAGGACATGGTTCTTCTGATACATCATCAGGTCCTTTCCCCTACAAGCTAAAAGAAACAGTGTCTGTCAGGCCTCCTCAAGATAATCCTTCCAACAGGTATGAACCACCTGTACCTTTTGAGGACCCTGAGAATAATCCATCTGCTTGGACTGCTAGGATGAAGGAACTGGCTGCACTAGATTAGATCAAGAAGGCCAGAGATCAAGGTTTAGACACTTCAAATATTTCTACAATGTCAGAGCAAAGACAAAAGGAGCTAGAGAAATATGCTTCCAGCAAATTCTTTGATGTTGAGAGATATATGGAGTTGCATCCTGCTGCTGTGGTTCCCAGGCCTTCAAAGCAAACTTATTTGGGTGCAGCAGATGACACCAGGTCCAACAAGGAAGCTCTAAATCCAAACAGAGAAATCAAACTTGTCAAAGGCAAAGAGAAGAAGTGACAGTATAAGGTGACAATTTCTGTGAATTCTGACTGCTATCTGGATACCATATATATATATCTCTGTGATGTTTCTGCAATGTCTAGCTATTGTTTTTATGCTTTTCTGATTGTATGTTGTTATTTGAATTTTCCAAAGTCTGTAAATAGTAATCCTAACCCAAATAGGGGGAGATTGTTGGAACACTCTATTACTAATTTGGGTCAGGATCACTATGTCTCTAGGAACCTTTGCTTGACCTTCTGTATAGCTTAATAGGTCAATTAGAATTGAGTCTAAGGGTTAGAAGTCTAGGATTGGAAGCTGCCCTGAAGACCAAGTTTTTCTGTCTGGAGACTAAGTCTGATCGTCGAGCTCAGCACGACGATTCGTCAAACTCCGATCGACGATCGTCTAGGTCAACTTCGACAGATCGTCGAGCTCCACTCGACGATCGCTGAGCTCAACTTCATAATATCGTCGAACTCCATTCTACGATCAGTGAGCTCAGGTCGACGATTTTGACTCTGCACTGGATCTTTATCTCTGAGCTCAGTTCGACGATCTTTGAGCTCAGATCGACGATTATTTTGCTGCTTGAGTTTTCCAGTTCGCTGAGCTCAGCTCGACGATAGCAGAGCTCAGTTCGACGATTTCAGATAACTTCCAGAATTCAAATTCAAATCAGTCAGGAGTTATTCTGCAATTAATTCAGAGATTTGTTAGCCGTTTTCATTTACTTCTGGACCAAGTTTCAAGGGATTTTTCAAGGAATAATTCTGTGGACTTTCCTCCAGAAGAGTTTATGCAATTAAGGATGGAATCAATACAGACCAATGGCTATCCTTGACAGAGAATGATATTCTATTCTGGAACAGAGAATAAAACACAGGATGTTTTTTGAATCAATACCAACCAGAAGAAAGGACACACAATACAGAATACAGAAATATACTCAAAAGTTTTCTATCAAAAAGAATTCTGAAGAACACTCATCAAAGAGATCAAGCTTTCAAAAATCTTCAGATCTCTTCAGCTCTCAAAGTGTTCAAGGCCAACATCATTTCAAGACTCCAGACACTCAACATTTCAGCTTGCTAAAATCATCTATTGCTGGAGTTCTATCTTTGAAGGCCTATCACCCTCAGCAAAGCTCTTCTTCCTGAAGATCTCAAGGACTCAGGGGGAGCTTTGACATCAATCCACATAGTCTTCTCAGTTGGTTGAGAAAGAGAAGACTGCCATCACTCTCTCACCCCCACTCTGTAAAGGGTTTTTCAAACTCCCTTCAAAAGTTTGAATCTGGTTTTTGAGCATCTTGTCAAAAGCTCATTGGTGGCAAGACACCTGATCAAAAAATCTGCTTTGGTTTTTGAGCACCTTATCAAAAGCTCATTGGTGCCCAGGACACCTGATCAACTCATCCTGCAGTGGATTCCTACCTAGGGTGGTAGAAGAGTGGATGTACCCAAGTTTGGGGAACCACTATATTCCCTTGTATCATCTGGTTTTGGCTTGCTTTCTTTTTGTTTCTGGCCTTGATTTTTCTGTGCTTAGTTTTTGCATAGCTCAGTACTGTGATTAGATTTAATTCTTCTTCCCTGCTCACACATATTACAACAATTGTTGTAAAAGTTTGCAAAAGTTTTTAAAAGCACCATATACTCTATTCACCTCCCTCTAGAGTATATCAGATATAGTTGCTCTTTCACTCTAGGAACCTTTGCTTGACCTTCTGTATAGCTTAATAGGTCAATTAAAATTGGGTCTAAGGGTTAGAAGTCTAGGTTTGGAAGCTGCCCTGAAGACCAGGATTCTCTGTCTGAAGACAAAGTCATATCGTCGAGCTCAGCATGATGATTTGTCGAACTCCGGTCGACGATCGTCTAGCTCAACTTCGACAGATCGTCGAACTTCATTCGACGATCGCTGAGCTCAACTTCATAATATCGTCGAACTCCATTCGACGATCGGTGAGCTCAGGTCGACGATTTTGACTCTGCTCTGGATCTTTATCTCTGAGCTCAGTTCGACGATCTTTGAGCTCAGATCGACGATTATTTTGCTGCTTAAGTTTTCCAGATCGCTGAGCTCAGCTCAACGATAGCAGAGCTCAGTTCGACGATTTCAGATAACTTCTAGAATTCAAATTCAAATCAGTTAGGAGTTATTCTGCAATTAATTCAGAGATTTGCTAGCCGTTTTCATTCAATTCTGGACCAAGTTTCAAGGGATTTTTCAAAGAATAATTCTGTGGACTTTCCTCCAGAAGAGATTATGCAATTAAGGATGCAATCAATGCAGGCCAACGGCTATCCTTGACAGAGAATGTTATTCTACTCTCACCAGAGAATAAGTGACATGATTTTTGAATCTCTCAACAGAGAACACACAATACAGAGAGAGAATACAGATTACAGAGGATTATTCAAAAATCTTCTGACAAAAAGAATTCTCAAGAACACTCATCCAAGGAGATTAAGCTCTCTCAAAATCTTCAGATCTCTGTAGTTTTCAAAGTGTTCAAGGCCAACATATTTCCAGACTCCAGACACTCAATATTTCAGCTATTGCTGAAATCATATTTTGCTGGAGTTCAACCTTTGAAGGCCTATCACCCTCAGCAAAGCTTTTCTTCCTGAAGATCTCAAGGATTCAGGGGGAGCTTTGACATTAATCCACATAGTCTTCTCAGCTGTTTGAGAAAGAGAAGACTACCATCACTCTCTCACCCCCACTCTGTAAAGGGTTTTTCAAACTCCCTTCAAAAGTTTGAACCTGGTTTTTGAGCACCTTGTCAAAAGCTCATTGGTGGCAAGACACCTAATCAAAAAATCTGCTTTGGTTTTTGTGCACCTTATCAAAAGCTCATTGGTGCCCAGGACACCTGATCAACTCATCCTGCAGTGGATTCCTACCTGGGGTGGTAGAAGAGTGGATGTACCTAAGTTTAGGGGAACCACTATATTTCCTTGTGTCTTCTGGTTTTGTTTGCTTTGATGTTTGTTTCTGGCCCTGATTTTTCCTGTGTTTAGTTTTTGTTTTACCTTGTGCTGTGATTAGTTTTATTACTGCTTCCCTGCTCACACATATTACAACAATAGTTGTAAAAGTTTTTAAAGCACCATATACTTTATTCACCCCCCCCCCCCCCCTCTAGAGTATATCAGATCTAGTTGCTCTTTCAATTGGTATCAGAGCCAGGTTGGTTAAACATACCATACCTGATTGGTTGTACAGGCTAACACCTGAACCCAAAGATCCCAAACTAGATCTGTTTTTCTTTTGTAGTGTATTATTAGATTTTGTTTGCACAAATCAGGGCCCAAAACAAAGATTATGCTAGCACCAGACCTCCAGTGTGCAATCTGTCAAAGTTTGCACTTTGGAAAGCAAGTATTAGACTTTACATGAATTCTATTGACGAAGATATTTTTAATTCTATTTTGACAGTGTGTCCAAGACCCCCAGAGAGCACAAGTACAAATGATGTTCCACATCCATCAGGAACAGATGCTGACATCAAAAAATGGAAAGTAGCTGATGCCAAGGCTATGAACATTCTAGCCCAGACAATGTCAGATGACATATTTCAAAAGGTAGCGGAATGTAATTCAGCCAAGGAAATTTGGGACAAGCTATCAGAAATAGTCTCAGGCTCAGCTGATGAGAGAAAAGACAGAAGATCCCATCTCATCTCTCAATATGAGAACTTCAAGAAGGGAGAGACTGAGTCAGTGGGAGACATGTACAACAGACTAAGTCTAATTGTCAGTGAAATAAGGACATTGGACAAAGAGATCTCTCTAACTGAACTTAATGACAAGATCCTAATGTGCTTCCCCAGCACTTGAGATTCAAGAATCTGGCCAATTAAAGATGCCAGAAGTCTAAATGAGATCACAACTGAAGCTTTGTTGGGTAAGCTCAAGTCTTATGAACTACTCATCAAAAATAGAGAGGAAGAACAGAAGGCTGCTTCACCAGCCACAAGGAAAGAGAAGACCATGGCATTCAAGGCAACTGAGGATCTGCCTGAAGATAAAGCCACAGGCAATGATGAACTACTCAGCTTGTTGGCCAAAAGATTCTACAAGATGGCCAGAAAGGACTTCAGAAGAAGATCATACAAGGAGCAGGATAAGCCAAGGTATGACAAGTCCATTGGTAATAACAAAGACATTATTTGCTTTGGTTGCAGGAAACCAGGGCACATAGTTCCTGACTGTCCAGAGAACAAGAACAAGGACAGAAGGGACAGAAAAGAAAGAAGAAAGGAAAAAGACTCCAAAAGGAATGGAAATGGCAAACCTTCTTCAAGCAAGAATAAGCATACAAGAAAAGGGTTTGTTGCTGAATCCTGGAGTGAGACAGAAGAGGAGTCAGAAGCCTCATCCAGCTCCAGTGATGATGAGGATGATGCAGAAGAAAAGGAGTTTTGCATGATGGCAATCAATGCCTCACAGCATAACTCAGAAGAAGAGGAGTCAGAGTCAGACTCAGAGACCCAACCTGAAGAAGATCAGGTAATTAGTTCTTTTGATTTTAGTTCAGAAGATTTTAAATCTGAATTTAAAGCACTGTGTTTAGACCTGCTAAAGTCTGAGAAAGAGATTATCTCTCTCAGAAATCAATTATCTGAACACAATACTCTAAAGTCAGAAAACCTCAAACTCTCTCAGGAGTTGGAGAACTGTAGGGAACAGATAGCTTCACTGAAAAGTGAGCTCTCTGAGGCCAAGAAGCTTGAAGAATCCCTTAATGGGAGAAGCATCAAGCTGATGGACATCACAAGCACAGTGAACTCCAGATTCAATAGTACACTGGGCTTGGGTGCTTCATCCAGCCAACCTATTGTTCTAACAACTCCCATCAAATTCATTTCTGACAAGGGAAAGGGAGTTGTAGAGGTTGCTAGGAAAAATTCTGATCTGCCTCAGAAAACCAAGTCCCAGCAGAAATCGTCGAACGTAGATCGACGATCGCCGAATGAAGATCGACGATCGTCGAACGCAGCTCGACGATCTCAGGAAAAATCGTCGAATGCTGATCGACGATCTCAGCCAAAGTCGTCGAACGCAGGTCGACGATCTCATATACCTGACCTCACCTATAGTCGACCGTCGAATGGAGCTCGACGATCTGACCCAAGATCCTCGAACGCAGCTCCAAGATCGTCGAACAGAGGTCAGAGCTCTGGAAACATTTTCAAAGGCAAATCAAAATTGAATCCTAAGGGTTCTTCATCCCAAACCTTTAACCCTTATACTGAATGGATTATACCTCCAAGGAGATATCATCCTGAAGGATATAAGAGTCAACCAGGGATGTCTTTCATTTCAGAATTTAGAGGTTATCAACCTAGGCCCAAGGTAAACTGGGTCAAAAACAAATGAATTGTCTTATGTGCAGGTGAAGACCTATCCAACATCTAACCAGCAATGGTATTTGGATAGTGGGTGCTCTAAGCACATGACAGGGAATAAGGACAACCTCACATCCTTCAGAGCCAAGCTTCGACCCAAAGTTATCTTTGGTGATTCCAACTTTGGACAAACTAAAGGATATGGTGCAGTCCAGATTGGTTCAGTAACCTTAAAGAAGGTAGCTTATGTGGAAGGACTGAAGCACAACCTAATTAGCATCAGTCAACTGTGTGATGAAGGCTACCAGGTGACCTTCAGCAAAGCCTCATGCAAAATCAAGTCAGAGGACAACACAACTGTGTTGACAGGTAAAAGGAAAGGTAACATCTACCTAGTAGATTTTCTTTCAACTGATGTAGATATTTGCTTGTTTAACTCTGTCTGTAGACCAAATATTTTATGGCATAAGAGATTAGGACACCTAAACCTTAGAACTATTGCTAGGCTATCCAAAGACAACCTTATTAGAGGACTACCTTCTGGCCCCTACAAGAAGGAAGGACTCTGCAGGGCTTGTCAATTAGGCAAACAAACTAAAAACAGTTTTAAGTCACTTAATAAGAGTGATTCACCTAGAATATTGTATCTGTTACACATGGATCTTTTTGGACCCATCACAGTACAAAGCCTAGGAGGGAAATCCTACACTCTTGTAGTTGTAGATGACTTCTCTAGATTCACTTGGGTGTTCTTTCTAAGGAAGAAGTCTGATAACTTTAAGTGTCTGACAGAGTTTCTCAAATGTATACAGATTGAGTTCAATACTCACATTGCCCTGATCAGAAGTGATCATGGGACATAGTTTGATTCTCTTCTTATGCAAGAGTTCTGTCAGAGTGAAGGGATCAGGCATACTTTCTCAGCTCCTAGAACTCCTCAGCAAAATGGGGTAGCTGAAAGGAAAAATAGAACCCTTATTGAATCTGCCACCACATTATTATCAGATGCTCAACTACCTCTATGCTTTTAGGTAGAGGCAGTGAACACCTCCAACTATGTGCTGAATAGAAGTCTGATACATAAACTAAAGGGAAAGACTCCCTATAAATTACTCAAAGGGAAGAAACCTAAAGTTGACTATTTTAGAGTTTTTGGTAGTATTTGCTATATTCATAATAATGACAAGAGATATTTAGCAAAATTTCAAGCCAAAGCTGATGAAGGAGTGTTTCTGGGATACTCCATGATCAGCAAGGCCTATAGGGTTTACAATAAATCATCTTTGAAAATTGAGGAATCTGTTAACATTTCATTTGATGAAACTAACATGTCTTTCAAGGAGAAGAATTCTTCTACCATAGAACCTTTGCAGGAACATTCTCTAGTTGAAGACGTGAACAAGTTACAGGTTACTCAAATGCTCAATACATTGAGGCATAACTTGAAGAGCCAGTTGTTGTACCATAAGAGGAAACAACAACACAGGTTGGTGAACAATCAACACCCCCTGTTGATTTAGTAACATCAAGAGACCATTCAATTTCCCAAATAATTGGAGAAATCTCAGCTGGAGTGCAAACCAGAAATCAGGTCAACCAAAATCTGTTGCACACCTGCTTCCTATCTCAAATTGAACCTCAGTCCATTCAAGATGCAGAGCAAGATCCACACTGGATCATTGCAATGCAAGAAGAGTTGCATCAATTTGAGAGGAACCAAGCATGGGAACTAGTGCCAAAGCCTAAGGATTATTCCATTGTTGGAACAAAATGGGTATTCAGAAACAAACTGGATGATCAAGGAGTAATTATAAGGAACAAGGCAAGGCTAGTTGCTCAGGGATATTCTCAAGAAGAAGGAATCGACTACGACCAGACTTTTGCACCTGTGGCAAGACTAGAAGCCATCAGAATTTTTCTAGCTCATGCAGCTCATAAAGGCTTCAAAGTATATCAGATGGATGTCAAGAGTTCTTTCTTGAATGGAGACATCAAAGAGGAAGTGTATGTCAGACAACCTCCAGGTTTTATCTCTCCAACTTATCCTGATTATGTCTTTAGATTAAATAAAGCATTATATGGTCTCAAGCAAGCTCCTAGAGCATGGTATGAGACCCTAGCATGCTTTCTCTTGGAAAATGGTTTTATAAGGGGTAGAGTAGACGAAACTCTTTTTATTAGAACCCATAAGTCACATACCCTACTAGTACAAATTTATGTAGACGATATCATTTTTGGTTCTACTGACTCAAAATTGTGCAGAAGGTTCTCTAACCTGATGCATTCTAAATTTGAGATGAGTAGCATGGGTGAGCTATCCTTCTTCCTAGGATTGCAAGTCAAGCAACATGCCGAAGGCATCTTCATTTCTCAAACCAAGTATGCAAATGAACTGGTTAAGAAATTTGGTATGTCTGAGGCATCTTGTATGAAAACACCCATGCCTACTAATGCTGTATTGGATGCTGATGAACATGGGAAACCTGTTGATCAGACAACATATAGAGCAGTGATTGGCTCTTTACTGTATCTTACAGCTAGTAGACCAGATATAATGTTTGCTACATGTATATATGCTAGGTTCCAAGTAAGCCCTAGAGAGTCACACCTAACATTAGTAAAAAGGATTCTCAGGTATGTTAAGAGTTGTCCAAATCTAGGTCTCTGGTATCCAAAAGATTCAGCATTTGATTTAACTTGATTCTCAGATGCTGATTATGCTGAATGCAGAATTGACAGAAAAAGCACCAGTGGAACTTGTCAGTTCCTTGGTGACAAACTTGTCTCTTGGTTTTGTAAGAAACAAACATCTGCGTCAACTTCAACTGCTGAAGCTGAATATATGGCTGCAGGCAGTTGTTGTTCACAAATCTTATGGATTCAAAACCAACTCCTAGACTATGGTTACAACTTAGAGAAGTCTAAAATCTTTTTTGATAATACAAGTGCTATTTACATAGCTCAAAATCCAGTCCTCCATAGTAGGACAAAACACATAGAGATTAGGCATCATTTCTTAAGGGATAATGTTGAAAAGAATAAAATTGAATTACAATATATCCCAACTGATTTACAAAGGGGAGATATTTTCACCAAGCTTTTGGATGAAAAGAAACACACCTTCTTCCTAAATCAGTTAGGAATGTTAGATGGAGGAAGTCTTAAATAATATCCAAGATTTTGAAAGCTTAAAAATTGACCAAGACTAGGCAAACATTCTGATTTTTCTTAGTGTCTAGAATTTCTCTGCTCCCTGAATTGCGCTCGACGATTTGACCCAAGATCGTCGAACGGAGATCGACGATTTCCAAAAATCGTCGAATTGAGTTCAGCGCCTCTCAGATAGTATGAACTATCTCTTCCGGTCAACGATCGTCGAACGGCGCTCGACGATTTTGTTCTCTGAACGATCGTCGAACGGAGCTCGACGCTCTCCAATATCGTCGAACGGAGATCGACGATGTTGAAGTCTCTTCAGATTCCTTAGAAGCCTCGATCGTCGAACTGAGTTCAACGATCTTCCCATTTCTGCGTCGAACCCTAATATAAAACTCTTTTTTCGCCAGCATTCTCATTTGCGCTTTCGATTTCTCTGCAAGAATTTTCTTTCCCTCCAAACAGTTCTATGCTTGGTCGTTTTGTTTGTTGAGTTTTTGCAGGTACAATTGTTGTGTCAGTTGCTGTCCTAGCTACAATGAAGTTCAATGCTGGGTTTGACATTGATATAGAATCATTCAGCACCACTGACCAGATTTTCCAAGACATATTGGGTTTGTTCAAGGATCAGAATCTGACTGCCCTCATGACCACCAGGATCAAGCTGGCTTCAGATGAGATCAAGGAGTCGGTTTATACTGCTTATAATCAAGATAACAACACAATAGTTGGGTCTATTGCTGGAAATCAGGTACCCTTGACCCCAACCATTCTTTCAGAGGTTTTTGGACTGAGAAATGGAGAAGATATTGCTGAATTATCTGGAGAGGAATATTCTGAACTGCTTGCCAGGATGGGTCATCCAGAGGGAAACCCTAGCAAGCTCTTCAAGAGGAATCTGTTTGTTGAATATAGGTTCCTGGCCGATGTGGTAGGGAAAGTGCTGCTGGTAAAGCACTCTGCCCATGATACTATATCAAGACATCAGCTCTGTCTCATGGGAGCTCTGGTGGATAAGAGAAATCTGAACTGGGGAGAGGTTTTCTTTGACCTAATCAAGAAGAAAATAAACAAGAGTTTTGTTAATTTTGGAAGGATTATTGGAGTTTTTCTGCAGACCAGGTGCCCTGCCTTGCTGGTCTCCTCTGGAGTTCATATAAATGCCTCCAAGAGACTAACATGTGCCCTCTTTGGAAAGTGGGACAGGCAAATAAGCAAGCCTAGCAGGCCCTCCTCCAGTGCCCCTTCAGGCACAAGGACTCAAAGAGTCACTCCTCCACAGGTCTCTGCCCCTGCAGATGACCTGGCTACTGTTGTTGCTGCCTCTCCTCCTCCTTAAATTCCATCCCTGCCCCTACCATCCACCATTCCAGCCCCATCCACCATTACCATATCTAGCCCATCTCCAACATCAACTCCATCTCCAGAGCCCATTCTACCTCCACCAGAGGACCAACTCCACCCATTGTTCTCCTCTCCTCCACCAGAGATCACCTCTTCACCATCCATTCCATCCTTCACTCTTCTGGAAGATTCCTTTATGGATGATTCCCCTTCATCTCCTCCTGAATTACCTTCCTCCTCCACTTCATTCCAAGACCTCCTACACCACATCATTGATCAACCAACATTCACCCCATCCATCTCTATTCCTCTGTCCTCCATATCCACCCTACCAACACCTGAGCCATGCCTTCCACATTTCTCCAGCTCTCCCCTTCCAGAACCTTCAGCTGCTCCCATCCCCTCTACTTCTGCTCCAGCTCTTGAGCAAGTAGATCTCTCAGCCCTAGCTGACAGGCTGTATGAGCTGATTGCCCCCAGGCTCTCTCTCCTATTGGAGACCTCCTTGGCTCCTCTACACCTGTCAGTGGCAGCTCTCTCTGCCAGGCTCTCCTCCCTCTTTCCTCAGGCAGCACCTACAGCAGTGTGCCTTGATCCAGCTGTCTATGCATCTAGGCAGGGGGAGATGTCATATGAAGAAAGCCTTCATGCTGTTGCTGCTGCTGTTTCTCTGCCTGCTGCTGCTATGAGCCCTCATGTTGCTGCTATTTCTCTTGTTGCTGCTGCTGTTGTGCCTCCTACTGCAGTTCTTGCAATTGACCTAAGGTCTTTGCTATCTGCTTTTGATTCTGCCTTCTTTAGCTGTCTGCCAGAGAGTAATGCTGTCCAGCCCCTAGAAGACTTATCCAAGGCACTTGTGTCATTGTCTTGCTGTGACCCTAGCATCCTCACTTCTTTTGTACATTCAGTAATTGCTGCTACTGAAGATGTTGATGCTGCTGCTGCTAAAGATATTCTTACTGCTGCTGAAGTTCCAACTATTTCTGATGAGCCAATATCCAAGGACATTCTGATGTCAGAGGCCACTGAAATTGAGCCTGCTGCAGTTTTTGATGATGTTACTACTGTTATCAGTGAAGTTATTACTGCTATCAACTCTCTAGTTTCTGTTGTTGAGAGTGAATCTGCTGTTTCTGCTGTAAGTGAGACTGTTACTGCTGCTGTCACCTCTCCTGCTGCTGTTGTTGTTTCTGCTTCACCTCCTCCATCTGCTGCTGTCTCTACTGCTATCCCTGTTGCTGCAATCTCAACTTCTGCCTCATCTTCTGTTGTTCAACTAAAGAAAGATTTGATGAAGAAAATAGATGCTCTATATGATGACCAGAGTTCTGAATCTGATGAATTTAAAACAGACTCTGATGACTCATCTGCTACCATTGCCAGGAAAAGGAAGGCAAGGAGCAAGGCAATGAAAAGGGTTCCTCCTGCTAAAGTCAAGGATAACAATGACATTCCTTATTATATCCTTCATAATTGCCCAATCACTGAACACTGGATGCAGTATTCCAAGAACCAGCTGAAAGCCATGAAGAAAAAGAGAAAATATGAGAAGGGCTCATCCCAATTCCAACACCCTCATCCTCCTCCACCACCTCCTCCTGATGTAGGTGCAGGTGGAAGCTCTGCAAGTCAACCCCCAGCCAGAAGCCAGGCTCCCTATCAACCTCATGTCAGATCTTACCAAAGGGAAAGCCAATCCATGGGTTCATATTCTAGGAGAGGAGGATATAGGGGTAATCAGAAAGATATTCAAGTATATTCCAAAGGGTATTCCAGGCAGCACCCATATTCTAGGGGAGGACATATCTCATCTGATACATCATCAGGTCCTTTCCCTTATAAGCTAAAAGAGACTGTGTCTGCCAGGCCTCCTCAAGACAATCCTTCCAACAGGTATGAGCCACCTGTACCTTTTGAGGACCCTGAGAACAATCCAGCTGCTTGGACTGCCAGGATGAAGGAATTGGCTGCACTGGATCAGATTAAGAAGGCCAAAGATCAACGATTGGATTCTTCCAACATTTCTACAATGTCTGAGCAAAGACAAAAAGAATTAGAGAAATATGGTTCCAGTAAATTCTTTGATGCTGAGATATACATGGAATTACATCCTGCTGCTGTGGTTCCCAGGCCTTCAAAGCAAACTTATTTGGGTGCAGCAGATGACACCAGGTCCAACAAAGAAGCCCTCAATCCAAACAGAGAAATTAAACTTGTCAAAGGCAAAGAGAAGAAATGACATTGTAAGGTGACAGTTTCTGTGAATTCTGATTGCTATCTGGATGATATATATATCTCTGAGATGTTTCTGCAATGTCTAGTTGTTGTTTTTATATTTTTCTGATTGTATGTTGTTATTTAAACTTTTCCAAAGTCTGTAAATAGTAATCCTAACCCAAATAGGGGGAGATTGTTGGAACACCCTATTACTAATTTGGGTCAGGATCACTATGTCTCTAGGAACCTTTGCTTGACCTTCTGTATAGCTTAATAGGTCAATTAGAATTGGGTCTAAGGGTTAGAAGTCTAGGTTTGGAAGCTGCCCTGAAGACCAGGATTCTCTGTCTGAAGGCTAAGTCATATCGTCGAGCTCAGCATGACGATTTGTCGAACTCCGGTCGACGATTGTCTAGCTCAACTTCGACAGATCGTCGAACTCCATTCGACGATCGCTGGGCTCAACTTCATAATATCGTCGAACTCCATTCGACGATCGGTGAGCTCAGGTCGACGATTTTGACTCTGCTCTGGATCTTTATCTCTGAGCTCAGTTCGACGATCTTTGAGCTCAGATCGACGATTATTTTGCTGCTTAAGTTTTCCAGATCGCTGAGCTCAGCTCGACGATAGCAGAGCTCAGTTCAACGATTTCAGATAACTTCCAGAATTCAAATTCAAATCAGTTAGGAGTTATTCTGCAATTAATTCAGAGATTTGCTAGCCGTTTTCATTCAATTCTGGACCAAGTTTCAAGGGATTTTTCAAGGAATAATTCTGTGGACTTTCCTCCAGAAGAGATTATGCAATTAAGGATGCAATCAATGCAGGCCAATGGCTATCCTTGACAGAGAATGTTATTCTACTCTCACCAGAGAATAAGTGACATGATTTTTGAATCTCTTAACAGAGAACAAACAATACAGAGAGAGAATACAGATTACAGAGGATTATTCAAAAATCTTCTGACAAAAAGAATTCTCAAGAACACTCATCCAAGGAGATCAAGCTCTCTCAAAATCTTCAGATCTCTTTAGTTTTCAAAGTATTCAAGGCCAACATATTTCCAGACTCCAGACACTCAATATTTCAGCTATTGCTGAAATCATCTTTTGCTGGAGTTCAACCTTTGAAGGCCTATCACCCTCAGCAAAGCTTTTCTTCCTGAAGATCTCAAGGATTCAGGGGGAGCTTTGACATCAATCCACATAGTCTTCTCAGCTGTTTGAGAAATAGAAGACTACCATCACTCTCTCACCCCCACTCTGTAAAGGGTTTTTCAAACTCCCTTCAAAAGTTTGAACCTGGTTTTTGAGCACCTTGTCAAAATCTCATTGGTGGCAAGACACCTGATCAAAAAATCTGCTTTGGTTTTTGAGCACCTTATCAAAAGCTCATTGGTGCCCAGGACACCTGATCAACTCATCCTGCAGTGGATTCCTACCTAGGGTGGTAGAATAGTGGATGTACCAAATTTTAGGGGAACCACTATATTTCCTTGTGTCTTCTGGTTTTGTTTGCTTTGATGTTTGTTTCTGGCCTTGATTTTTCCTGTGTTTAGTTTTTGTTTTACCTTGTGCTGTGATTAGTTTTATTACTGCTTCCCTGTCCACACATATTACAACAATAGTTTTAAAATTTTTTAAAGCACCATATACTCTATTCACCCCCCCCCCCCCCTCTAGAGTATATCAGATCTAGTTGCTCTTTCACATCTGATCCTAGAATTTATATAATAGTTAAGGAAGGACCATATATTCCAATGAAGGTTTCTGTTCTTGATGCTAATCAAAAGATTCCTAAGGATTTTTCAGAAATGACTAAGGATGAGATCATCTTGGCTACAATGGATAAAAGAGCACAGAATATTATAGTGAGTGCCATAGATGACTCAACATTCTAGAATCTGATTCACTGCAAAACCTCTAAGGAGATATGGGACATATTGATTGTCTACATGGAGGGTTCTGAAGAGGTTAGGCAAGATAGAAAGTTTATGCTTAATCAAGAATATGAGAGTTTCAGACATGCCAAGTCTGATAGCATAACTGAATGTTATAAGAAGTTCTATAGAATTATAAATGAACTAATATCCTATGGAAGAATCATCAGTACATATGAGCTGAATGACAAATTTCTTAGGCTGAGTTGAAGACTGATTTTTAGCAATGGAGCCCAACTTATAGGAATATTATATTGACTGCTTGGAAGGCTGTGAAGGACAAGACCCATGAAAGGGGTAAATGGTATGCTGAGCAAGAATGGAGCAAGCATGAAGCTAGGCAGGAAGCCATTCTACAATATAGAAGAAAGGCAAAAGCTGGGAAGCAACCTCCTAATGCTCAGGAGCCTAAAAAAGTAATTCCCAAAGCCTTTTCACTATTTTGAAAGGCAAAGGATAAAGGCTGAAGAATAGAAACCTGTTGATGATGCTGAACCTACTATGCAGGCTCAGATCAAATTAGGAAAAGGCATAGTCCTCAAGGAGCCTGAGCAGCCTTAGAATAGATTTACTAGATTTTACAACATTGTAATCTTTAGTTTTAAAACTCTATGTAAACTATTGTTAAGAAGCTTTTGAAAGTTTAAACAAAACAATAATTAATGCTCATTATGTTTGCATCATTATTCTGTGATGACATTTTATACATGTATTGTTTATAAGTTACCCTGTCATGTAATGTTTTTATACATCATAATGTGTGTTTATTATGAATGTTGTATATCATTGACTAAGGTTTATGACTTCTCCAAATATGGGGAGATTGTTGGGTACATTGGAAAATGTGTACCAGATTTGAAGAAGCCTCACCTTACTCAATGATATGTATCAAGGTGTATTTGATGTTGTTTTGAGTTTATATGTACAGGTTAAGAAAATACAGGAATGCAGGAAAAGTTTCTAAGTCCATGAGTCGACACCAAAAGAAGTTGTGTCGACACTTATGAAGGCTTGTGTCGACACAGGAGAAAAGCTGTGTCGACACCTGGAGTCAATTGTGTCGACACTTGGAAAGGATGTGTCGACAACAGAAGAAACTGTGTCGACATACAGAGGCAGTGTCGACACACAGAAAAGCTTGTCGACATCAACTATGTCGACACACAGAGGCAGTGTCGACACACAGAAGACTTTGTCGACATCAACTATGTCGACACACGGGACTTGTGTCGACACATAGCAGAGTTTCAAAAAAGTTGATTTTTTTGTGAAGAGAAGAAGTGACTGTGTTGACACACAGAACTAGTATCGACACATTCTATAGAAGCTGTGTCGAGAAGCAGTGTCAACATCAAGAGAGCTGTGTCGATACCACCAAGGCTTGTGTCTACACTTAGTCTACTTGTGTCGATACATGATGAAGTTTAGTCTCGACACTTTGCTGATATAGACAGAGTTTCAAGAAGTGACTGAAGACTTAATAGATGTGATATTCAACAAGTCTACTAAAGCTGACAGAGCAGTCAAAAGTTCGTTAGAAACCGAATCAGCCAGTTACCATGGAGGAAGTCTATATAAAGACATTCTCTATCAACAGAAGAAGATATATATGAGATAAAAAAGTGTAAACACGAAAAATAGAAGAAGATTTTCAACAGAAGATCTAAGAAGACATTCTAAAGTGGTGATCTACTCAGAGTTTGTCAAGAGAATTCAAAGAAGAATTCAGAAGAATCTTCAGAAGAATTTGGAGAGAGAGAGCTCCATCTATTCAAGTGAAGAAGGGGACTTACATCAACAAGTCTCTTAAGTGCAGATTCTGAACCAGTCTGCCAAGAAGAATTCAGATTGATTTTTGAATTTCAACAAAGAAGCTGATTGAAGATCAACTTCAAAGAAGATCAACCCTAATGTGTTCAGATTCAAGAAGCTTTGAAGAAAGCTAAGACAGGTTGATCTCTAACATCAGATTCTTTCAAGAACTAATCAAGAAACCTTCCATCCTTTCTCTCTCAACCAGGGTGGTGGTAAATTTCAAATTTACATCTATTTTCAGTAGGATCTTTTTACGATCTGAGTTGTATGCCTGATTTATAAAGGTTGAGTTTTAGGAGATTAAGTTCTCTGAGTGGTAGGCCTTGTTGAAGGTTGAGGTAGGGTTGAGAGCCTGAGTTGTAGGAGATTTTCATCTCTGAGTTGTAGGCCTTGTTGAAGGCTTAGGTAGGGCAGATTGCTTGAGCTGTAGGAGTGTGGACTCACTCTGAGTTGTAGGAGCCTTGTTTGGGTTCTGAACTGTAAGATTTGCGGATCTGAGGAGAAGGAAAGAAGTTAGGGAGAATCTAGCACGTTGCTAGATAGGTGAAGGGGGAAAGTGGATGTACCCAGACCTTGGGGAACCACTATAAATCAGTGTGCCATCTGTGATTGTGTGGTATTGTTATTTCTGTGTTGTGATAGCTGTAGAACTATATGTTTCTATTAATTAACTGAATTAATATTCTGCCTTTGAAGGAAAAAGAATTAAATTTATTCACCCCCCCCCCTTTAGGTGTTTAGGAACCAATTCTTTCAAGTTCTCCACAAAGCGCATGTAATAGCCGGAAAGTCCCAGAAAACTCCGGACTTCCGCCACGGTAGACAACATAGGCCATTCGCGTATCGCAACTATCTTTGACGGATCCACCGCAATTCCTTCACCACTACCTACGTGACCAAGGAATGCTACCGAGGATAGCCAAAATTCACATTTGGAGAACTTGACATATAGTTGGTTCTTCCTCATGATCTCCAATACCATGTGTAGATAGTTGAAATAATCCTCCTCGCACTATGAGTACACCAGTATATCGTCGATAAAAACTATCACGAACTGGTCCAAGTATTCTCTGAACGTCCTGTTCATCAAATCCATAAACACGGATGACACATTCGTCAGACCAAACGGAATTACCATAAACTCCTAATGCCAATAACGTGTGCTGAAAGCCGTCTTGGGAATTTCACTTTCCCTTATCTGCAGCTGATATTATCTAGATTTCAGAACCAACTTCGAGTACATAGTTGACCCGACCAGCTGGTCGAACAGATCATAAATCCTTTGGATTAGATACTTATTCTTCTCCGTTATCTTATTCAACTCTCGGTAATCAATACATAGTCGTAGGCTTCCATCTTTCTTCTTAACAAAGAGGACTAGCGCGATCCAAGGCGATGAACTTGGATACATATAACCTTGTTCCAACAGCTCTTGAAGTTATACTTTCAATTTCACCATCTCCTTTAGCGCTAACCGGTACTTATAGCATGGCACAGGTTTGGCACCTGACACTAGCTGAATTGTGAAGTCAAGCTCTCGCTGAGGTGGAGCTCCAGGGAGATCTTCAGGGAATACGTTAGGACACTCAGATACCACTGGGATGCTGTCCAAACCAGGCTTGGGATTCGAAGCCTCCACTAAAGTGAAAAACAACGCTGCACCACTACAAACTACCTTAATCACCTGGAGATCAGACAGCAAAGGTTTGCTTATCCCCTTAATGCCTGAGAACATTGTCTCACAATATGTATCCAGTCCCAATCTGACCACCTTATTGTTGCAATCAATGTATGCATGTTGCTCCGATAGCATCCCATTCCAAAGATCACATTGAACTCCACTATCGACAGTAGTGACTCTTGCAATAATATTCGTGACTCCCAATCCCTACCTTCACGCAACAACCTCTATCCGCGTGCATAGAGCACCCGTTAGGCAGAAGAACATCCAATTTGTCCCTTTCCATCAAAGAAGGTACTCCGATGCATGATACAAATTCTTTGGACAAAAAGGAATGTGAAGCTCCCATATCAAACAGTGCTCTCGCTAGACAATCAAGGATCAGTACAAAGCCTAGCACAATCGATCATAAGCTACCACGCACAAGGAAACAGGTACATAAAGCCAAACTACTATTAATAAAATCATACTTGTCACCACATCATCCTGCTTTATGGCCTCCTAAAGGCCAAGGTTCTACACTCTAGGCTGGCTGGAGCATGGTGGGATGCGGTTGACCCCCACCGCCTTTCCCTTCTCCGCGTAAGATGCTACAGGCTTCTTCTAGGACTTCAGACGTCCGCTCCAACAATATCTGGCAAAATATCATGGCTTTCCATAGTTATAACAAGCGCCCTGGTCTCGGCATGTAGTTGCCCCGGACACACCCGAAGAAGGGGTTGGACCTGAAGTCCTATCCTTCTTGTTCCACTTACGGAACCCAAACTTTGAGGAGTTCGGCACTTTGAACTCCTTGTTCTTCGCACTCGAGTCCTTCTTCCCTTAGACTCTCTTCAGATCTTTTCCCAATGATTATGCTGTATTGACTAGGGTTAGGAAGCCTTGTGTCATAGGCCAGGAAAGTAGTAGCCTCAGGTCATCACGCAAACCCTCATAGAATTGATTGGTCTTACGCTTCTCATTATCAAATGTAGAGCTAGAATAACGTCCCAACCGCATAAACTCGTGGAGATACTCATCCACGCTACTATCTCCCTATGTCAGTCTTTGGAACTAATTCTCCATATCGATCCTCTGTGCTGAGGGAAGGTATCTTGTCAAGAATAACCTCGAGAATTCCTCCATCGAGACATAAGTGAGTTGCCTTCCAACCAAGTGATGCAGCTCCAACACTTCCCGCCACAACCTCGACTCTCCGTCCAACAGGAAGGTGGCTATGGTGGTCTTCTTTTATTCCTGTGTTTCAATGGCCGTCAAGACTCTCTTCACCTGAGAGAGTCAATCTTCGACTTTGGATGGGGTTCCAATCCCCAAAACCACAGGAGGATTAAAGGTCATTACATGCTTGAGCTGCTTCTCTGTTTTTCTTCTTGGTACTAAAGGCTCTACCACCACTTGTTCCACCATTCTAGGTTTTACTGCTCGAAGTAGTACCTGCTCTGTTGTATGGGAAGGATGTTGCACTTGCCTTCCTAGCTGGGTGTTTAGCAACGTAAACACCACCTCAGCCATATGTCTTATTGTTTCCGCCGAAGGAGGGGTTGCAGGAATGTCATTGGGTGCACTACTTTCCTCAGAAGGATGGCATTCTGACTACCCTCTGACACTCCGGGTCACCTATAGTCGTACAACACACCATTAAGTGACCAAACAGAATTGCAAAAAGAAATCATTGGAACATACAGGTTCCTCAAACATGTGTATTTTCATTCATAAGTAGACATTCATGGGTTATTTTCATGTTATAATGATGATGCACATACATGTGCTCACCACCCCTTAAAAGAATTTGTACATGAATTCAAAAAAGCAAGACCGAGACTATAGTCTGATACCAAATTATAACACCCCCATCCGTCATATGGAATATAACAGAAGGTCCGGTCGGGGCCCCACACCAAATACCACGGACAGTTAGCGGAGTTACGTATTAATACCAAAATACCACTGTAGGAATTCGAATCCAAACTCAGAGCATTCTAGCGGAAGTTTTTTTTAAACAGTTATATGAACCCATGAACAACAAACGAATGTCCACTACAGCCACAATAGGAATGAAAGAACATACACAAAAGACTTTGCCTTAAGGCCTTACAATAGTTTGTATAAACAGTAAGTGATTTACATACTTAGGCATGCAGGCCGGCCACACATGATAATAGTAAAAGAAAACACTTCACTTTGGCCTTCAAGGGCCAGCACAACATCAAGGGCTTCGGCCCGCTACTTACCACTCGGCTCACCTGTTCCTGCACAACAATCCACCGAATGGTGGTAAAACAACGCAACGATCAGTAAAAGTTGACCAAATTATAACAACCCCACCCCTTACTCGGGGCGGCGGTGCTCCTTCCCTGCATTTCTTTAGTATATCCAACCATGGTATAGAAAGTACAATTAAAGTACACTTCACCACATGCGTAGGCACGCACGGCCACACACCTCGTGCTCTTAGGGCACATTATCGGTGAACCCGGTCCATTCCGAGGCTTCGCCACCGCCCCCAGGATGGTAACCATCATGAGCATTTAAGTCTTTCTGGCCGAAGCCTAAGACTCGCCCTCCATGCCCCCAGTAAGTACCACGTATATTAGGTCTCTTTAACTGAACCACATAGAGAGGGTACGGTTTAGCTCAACCCGTTGCTCACATCGCCATGTCAATTTAAGTCATCGGTGCGGGTCAGCCTCTAATGAAGATTTTATATAGTTTTGAAATATATCCGAACTATAATCTCGAAATAGGCAAGTTCACCTATCGAAATGTAGTATAGGAAATGTCATATTTGAACTTGGGGATCGTTGAGTACTTGTACTCACAAGGAAGAGCTACTATTTTATCGAACGGAAATTGGTTTTGCAAAAACGAAAATGGTAAACTAAGAGGAGAAATACGATGATAGGAAATTTAGCACTTGATCTAGAATCCCTTTGGGTTAGAATAAATTTCTAAGAAATGAGAATAAGTACAAGCATCTAAATTACAACTTCGACCGCGGAGGTTGCATAGATACGAAGCGCCTTTCTCGAGAATATGCATTCGACTAATCTTAGGTTGATCTATTAAGACCTCTCGTCCAGTCGAAAAGCTTAAGATTACTTTAGGCGGTGAACCTCACTAATGGAATTGACTCTAATGCAGAAGAATTTTGCCTTCCTCTCTCGAGGGGTGCATGAAACTCTCTTTATCCTTGAGTGATCGACTTCTATACACAACCTCTTGGTAAATCTATGATACGGAACTAAAATCAAATAAACATAATTTGCAACTTATGAATTCGAAGAAGTAAAAAATCAAAGATAAATCGAAGTATATAAAAATAGAGTGCTTGATAATTTGAGACAAAAATAAGAATTTTATTCCATTCCAAAGTTCATCATGATCAAGTGCTAATTGAAAATTAGCTACTCATCATGATGGGAGAATTGCATGAAAGGTTGAAGAGAGACATGATTAATAAAATGACTTGAAATAAAAGTTACACTATGAAATTAAAATGCAAGAAATGTATTAAAGAAAATAGAACTAAGCTCCCAAAATATCCTCCTCAGCTTCTGGAATTGCCTGGAATTTATAGGCAAGTTTGCTGGATGGTCACGCCCCTAGGTCATACCCGTGACCTAGGGCATGTCTTGTTAGTCACTAAAAACGACGGGAAGCAGAGACGGAAGGAATAACTCCGGCTGTGGTTAGAATGGTCACGCCCATGGTCACGCCCGTGATCAAGGGCGTATAAGGCAAAAATTGTCAGATCTTGAAATTGCTGCATTAACTTGGCACGCTGGGATGTCACGGCTAACGGTCACGCCCGTGACTAACATGTCACGCCCGTGCCAGGGCATGTAAATTTAATATGACGTGGATTGGAGGCCTGGATCATCATCTACGTGTCACACCTAGAGGACACGCCCGGGTCAGCATGGTCACGCCTGTGGCCAGTGGGCATGTACTTTTAAATGATGTGGCAGTGAGCTTTGGAACACGTGTAGGGGTCACGCCTGGATGTCACGCCTGTGACATGGTAGTCACGCCCGTGACTTGGGCGTGTACTTTGTAATTTTTTCGACTTTGTCCAGCTATATCTCCTGATCGATCCTGTAAACTCTAAATTGAAGTTTGCATCCCAGATTGACAATAAAATAAGAAAATAAAGAAATTAGATAATAAAATCATAAAATATATTTAAAAACTAATTAATTATTAGATAAAAATATAAAAAGATATGGAAAAAATTAGAGTTATTAAATACCCCCACACTTACTCGTTTGCTCGTCCCGAGCAAACCAGTTTTCATAGAGAGTAGAAAACTTTTATCGCAAGAAACGAAAATTGAACCTAAGGAGTAGAATGCGAAGTCATATGCCTATACGCATAGTTATTTTTGTAGAAAAACCTACTCAGTATACAAATTAGTTTTTACTTTTCTAAAATGTGTTTTCACTTGTTATTTTTACTTCGAAAATGAAAACTCGGTAAATCTTAAAATCATATTTATGGAGAAAGTAGCATGCTTACTAAGATAACATTGCACAAATAGAATATAGGGATACCCTCCAAAGAAATCCATCAATGTCGATGGTTATATGCTTGCACTTTCACACTCTCGCCAAGACACTAGTTTAACTTATAAGCACAAATCAGTATGGCTTAACTAGGTTGAAATGTAGGCTTAGGTTTTTGGTTTGAAAATCAAACGTAAAAATGATGGGTAGACACACCAAAACCTAATGAGAGTTTGCACAAAAGTAATAAATTGAAGAACTCCGCCAATTCCAAAATTCCTTTGTTTTTTTGTCCTAACATGTTGAAACTTTTTTCAACTTCCTCTATTTATTTTCATTTTTTTCTATATTTTTTTTCTTTTCTCTTTTTTAGAGGATGAATGAAAAATAAAACAACTCTTTTTTTTCAATTAGCCACCAAAATAAAATGGCTCTTAATCACTCATAAACCGGTTTTGTATATGTAATTTCAAGCTCGATCGTAGGTATGTAATTAAGATGCTTTTGAGGCTTTGGTAAAGTGTTGGTGGAGCTAAAACAAAAGGAAGGGTATATGCTCAAATTGGCTTGGCAAAGATAAAACGTTAGGTAATGGTGCAAAGGCTCAAACTTATCAAAAGAAAGCCTAAATCATTTTTATGCTAATGAGTTTAACCTATGCAAAGTCTTGAGAATAGCTAGAGGGCAAGTTCTAGACATCGAGAAAGAATACCTCTTTCTTGATTCGCGAAATATCTCTCTAGTAAACTTCTAAACACTCTACTAAACTATTCTTAGATTTTACCGATTTCAAAGTAAAAGTAAAATAAATTATTTCTACGCATTTAGAAAAAAAATCTAATTGTATGCTGATTGTTTAATTCTACGTAAATTCTACAAACATCTGCACTTGACTAGAAACACAACATGGCCAACAGTTCTACTCCAAATTCAAAATTCAATCAAAGCATCAAAATCTTCTAAACACTTTGTAAAAGTTGAATACTTTTGATTTCGCATGTGAATAAATATAGCAATAAAGATTTCTCTAATTTAAAATTAACCCTAATTGTTTTTGTTATTTCTTAGACTTCCCGATGTATACCCTATAAAGGGCTCTCACCGGTACTAGGAGGTAAGATGGGGTGATATCCCAAACGTCCCTTTCTAAGACATTTTAATTTCGATTTTATATTTTTTTTGGAAATTTATGTTTTTTTTGTAATTTCTGTTAAGAAAAAGTAAAAATAAAATTTGAAAATGGAAAAAAAAATTATGATTTTTATAAAAGATTTTGTGAATTTTTTTGTATGTTTTGCTTGAGAAATATCCCCCCATACCTAAACAATATAGTGTCCCCAATGAAAAAATAAATAAAGAAAAAGAAAGGAGACTTCCCTAAAGCGGTCCAATCAGCACCAAAATGCACCTGGAAGACAAGACTGAAGCAAAACATATTTTTGATTTATTATTTTTAAAAAAAGAAAAGATACATGATAACTGAAAGAAAAAAAATACAAAAAAGATACATTGCAGCCGACTACAACCCCAAAGACAAGAACTATTCCTCATCGCTAGCATCCCCCCGTGGCGGATAATATGTGCGCAGATTCGTGAACTCACGGGTAATATGCGCCACGAAAGAAGCGTGGCACTGCTCCAGTGCGGTAAAACGTGCATCAAAATTAGTAAAACGGCTGTCAAAATTGGCCTCCATCTGATTTAGGCGAGTGTGAATAAACCTAAATTGGTGATCCCAATAGTTTTGAGGGTCAGGGGTTGGGGTAGAGTGCATAGGAGGTGGCGGAATCGGGGGAGAGTGAGGAGCACCGCTGGGACCGGCACAAAAATTTAGATCAAGATCCCCACCACCGATCGCTAGGGGGATAGCCTCAAATTCTCCATCTTGTCCCGCGCAAGGCCAAGGGCCTGGAGGGTCTGGAATTGAATGACTTGTGGCGTCTGAACACAACTCAGTCGCGGGAGATCATCCCAAAGACTGATCTGCTTGGCGGGAAAAGTGATGAAGTTCCCACCGTGCACCGCTCCCAACCTCACATTTTTGGCTTGGGGCCGAAAGAAAATCACGAGCATATAACGAAGGTTGAGCGGGACTCGGTAAAACATAGTATTTAAATAGAGTAAATCTACCCGAGTCACCACTCCATGGATGTCGCCGCGAGCAGAAAGAGTAAAGGTGAGGAGGTTGTGGAGAATGCGCAAGGCTGGGGAAATGAGATGGCTGCTATTAGATTTCTTTGGGGTGTAGGGCACGGTGTCATTAGTGATTTTCGCCAAAAAGGTGAGAAGGTTGACATTGGGAGGGAAATCATTAATTAAACCAAGATAGGCGGGAGATTGGGAGAAGGCCTCCGAGCAAAAGCCCATGGCGACATTGAGTTGGTCGATGGTGAGCTGATGCATCACCACACCCATGTGAAAGACGATGAAATCATCATTCGCCGCCCAACGGAACTCAAATGAAGCCAATAACTCAACGGTGAGATAAAGGAAGGCATTCTCTGAAATGGAGAAGAGGGAACTCCATCCAGGGGTGGATAAGAATTCCCAAACCAAATCAGCTACTCCAAAAGTGGCGAGGATAGCCCAATCCAAGATGCAGAACATGCCAAGAGGTTTTGCGCGTAGGCAATTGCTACGCTCTTGCTGCGTTTAATTTTCAAAGAGCAGCATGGCTTCCGCCGCGGCGAGATCCGCGGGGTGCTCGGAGGAGGAAGCGGTGGAGAGAGGATGATGGCGAGGCGTTGTGTAAGGAGGGAGGAAAATGAGTTTTTGGGTTGGCTAAGGGATAATGGGAGGGCTAGAAGGTGTGGAGGAATGAGAGGGGGAGAAACCCTATTTATAGGGTTTTCGGGTCGGTCACGCCCCCTGTCACGCTCATGACAGGGCGATTGTCAAGCACGGGCTAAAAGAGCAAAGAATTCGAGGCTTTTTGCCTCGAATTCGCGGGTCATGCCCCAGAGTCACGCCTGTGACTCTGGGTGTGTAAGGGGAATCCTAGGGGGCCACGCAGGAATCCAAGGCGCTAGCTTTGGATTCCATGGTCACGCCCCCGGTCACGCCCGTGACCGGGGACGTGTGTCTGAAAACGACTAGGAAGGCAATACTAGGCATTGAGCTGGGGTTACGCCTTGGATTCGCCGACACAGCCCAGGGTCATGCCCGTGACCCTGGGCGTGTATCTGAAAATGATTAAAAAAAACTTTTGTTTTTTTTCTTAGGGGTTTGGAGGTTTTCCGGGACAGTCACGGAAGTGACTTTACTTTGTCACGGGCATGACATAACTCGTCACGGGCATAAGTCAGTCAAAAAAAATCACTGGCCCTAGAATATTTTGTCGAACGGGATTCGCATTTGTCACGCTCGTGACCATTGAAGGTCACACCCGTGACATCAACGGGAGACGAACGAAAAACTACGCTCAACGAAACCATTTTTGGGTTACGCAAGACGAACTAAACACGGCTCTGTCACGCCCGTGACCAATAGGTCACGGCCGTGACAGAGGCATGTACGAATAAAAAAATTCTTTTTTGGCTTTCAAATATTTTTTTTTGTAAATATTTTTTTTTTGACAGAAATAAAAGAAACTGAATAAAAATTACTGACATGAAGAACTCGCATGAAGTTGACGTTCGAACCAGATCGATCGTCACGTCGTAAAGATTCTTCAAACCAGCAAAAACTCAAAAAAGAAAATAAAAAAGGAATGATTACCATGGGGTGTCTCCCACAAGCGCTTTGTTTATGGTCGTTCAGCTCGACTAAAGTGGGGCACTAATTTATGGGTTTGGGAGGTTGATTTCCTCCCGGAGCTCATTAGTTGTATCACCGGGGAAAAATACTTTCAGTCGGCACCCGTTCACTTTGAATTCGCCTTTTTTCGGGTGTGAGATAAGGACTGTCCCGTAGGTACACGCCTCTTTTATAATAAAAGGGTCGGACCAACGGGCTTCAGTTTTCCCGGAAAAAGGCATAGGTGTGAATTATAGAGGAGCACTTGGTCTCCCGGTTTAAAATCTTTGGGGTGCTTAATTGTTTTATCAAGATAAAATTTTGTGTGCTCCTTATAAAGTTTATTACTTTCATAGGTGAAGGAGTGCCACTCATCGAGCTCGTTAATTTGGAATTTCCAAAGCTCGGATGACAAATTTTCATCTATATTTAAAAATTTAAGTGCCCAAAAGGCGTGGTGCTCAAGCTCAACCGGTAAGTGACATGCTTTCCCATAGACCAATCGGTACGGCATACAACCAATAGTGGTCTTGTACGCGGTTCGATAAGCCCAGAGTGCATCATCAAGCTTAACCGACTAATCTTTTCTATTTGTAGAAACTGTTTTTTTCTAATATTTGTTTAAGTTCACGGTTTACTACTTCTACTTGGTCACTAGTTTGAGGGTGATAGGGGGTGGTCATCCTATGTGTAACGCCATATTTAGATAAAACTTTGGCAAATTGAGCGTTACAAAAGTGAGTTCCCCTATCACTCATTATTCCCCGCGGCGCTCCAAATCATGAAAAGAGTTTTTCGAGAAATTGGGTCACAACTCGGGCATCATTGGTGGGAAGGGCTTGTGTTTCCACCCACAGTGACACGTAGTCAACCGCTACCAAAATATAACGATTTCCAAAGGAAGTTGGTAGCGGGCCGACAAAGTCGATTCCCCATAAATCAAAAACCTCAATCTCTAAAAATGAATGTAAAGGCATTTCATGGAGGCATAAAATATTACCTGAGCGTTGGCATTGTTCACAACGACTTACATGTGTGTGAGCATCTTTGAAGATGCTCGGCCAATAGAAGCCCGCCTCAAGTACTTTCTGTGCCGTCCGATTTACTTTATAATGCCCGCCGGCGGGTCCCACATGGCAATGTTTCAATATTTGGGCGCCCTCCTCATGAGAAACATATCTCCGCACAACTTGGTCCGTGCAAACTCGAAAAATAAACAGGTCCTCCCAAAAATAATTTTTCATATCAGAAACGAATTTCTTCTTTTCCTGGTAAGAAAAATCTTTTGGGAGAAATCTTATGGCAAGAAAGTTTGCAAAATCGGTGAACCAAGGGGTGCGGAGGGTCATTACCTTATATAAAGCGAGGAGGCGCTCCTCGGGAAATGCATCATCGATGTCCTCTACGATAAGCTCCTCCAAGTTGGGATTCTCCAACCGGGAAAGGTGATTCGCCGCCAAATTCTCTGCTCCTCTTTTGTCCCATATCTCTAAGTCAAATTCTGGAAGAAGCAATATCCACCTAATCAATCTAGGCTTTACATCTATTTTGGTTAGTAGATAATGCAAGGCCGAATGATCGGTAAAAACAATGACTTTGGCCACAGTGAGATAAGAACGAAATTTATCAAAAGCAAAAATAACGGCAAGAAGTTCTTTCTCGGTGGTTGTGTAATTTTCTTGTGCGGTGGTTTGTGTTTTGCTCGCATAATAGATAGGATGAAAATTCTTATTGATGTGTTGTCCTAAGGCCGCACCAATGACAAAACTACTAGCATCGCACATAATTTCAAAAGATAGATCCCAATTGGGAGCTATCATAATAGGTGTGTTTATTAGTTTTTCTTTTATAATAGAAAAAGCTTGCAAACAATTTTCATCAAAAATAAATGGTGCACCTTTTTCTAAAAGGTGAGTGAGGGGCTTAGTTATTTTAGAAAAATCATTAATAAGCCGGCGATAGAAACCGGCATGCCCAATAAAACTATGAATGGCCTTAACGTTTGAAGAAGGAGGTAGTTTTTCTATTATTTCTATTTAGATTTATCTACCTCTATGCCCTTGCTTGAAATTTTATGGCCTAAAACTAAACCTTCTTGTACCATAAAATGGCACTTCTCCCAATTTAATACTAAATTATTGTCCTCACATCTTTGGAGCACATGGGAAAGGTTTTCTAAACATAAGTCGAACGAATCTCCAAAGACAGAAAAGTCATCGATGAAGACTTCCATTATATCCTACACTAGCTCGTCAAAAATCGCTAGCATACACCTTTGAAAGGTTGCCGGCGCATTGCATAAATCAAAAGGCATCCTCCGATAGGCGAAGGTGCCGAACAGGCAAGTGAAGGTTGTTTTCTCTTGATCCTCGGGCGCAATTGGGATTTTTCAATACCCCGAGAGACCATCAAGAAAACACTAAAAAGCATGACCGGATAGCCGTTCAAGGATTTGGTCAATGAACGGTAAAGGAAAATAATCCTTTTGGGTTGCATCATTTAATTTGCGATAGTCAATGCAAACTCGCCATTCGGTAACGGTTCTTGGGCACCACTTGGACCGGACTCCCAAGTGCTATCTGAAATCGAATAGATGATGCCCACGTCTAATAATTTAATAACCTCCGCCTTAACTACCTCCTTCATATTAGGATTTAGCCGGCATTGAGGTTGAATAGTTTTATGAAAATTTTCTTCTAATAAAATTTTGTGCATAAAAAGGAGGGATTAATCCCTTTTAGGTCCGAAATTTTCCACGCAATCGCGCGGTGATGGCATTTTAAAACATTTAATAATTTGAATTTTTCTCCATTGGATAAATATGCCGACACAATAACGGGAAGTTTTGAACCCTCCACTAGAAATAAAAATTCTAAATGATCCAGCAATTGTTTTAGTTCTAAGGTTGGAGGTTCATCGTAAGAGGTTTTTAATCGGTCACTTCCTAATTCTAGAATTTCAAAAATAGGCTCTTGTGTGTCCGATTGATTATCACTATTGTAATGAGAAATGAGATCTAAAGTTTCAAAATTTTCTTCATGATCAATAGGGGAATAAAGATTTTTAGAAAATAAAATGGAGTCTTCATCGGGAGAAGCCTCCAAAAAGAAACACGAGTCATCATTAGTAAGCGTATTTTTCATAGATGATTTGATAGTAAAGGTAACTTCTTCATCTCTAACTCTAAGGAGACGTTTACCGTTACTAACATCTATAATAGCGTGCGAGGTTGCGAGAAAAGGGCGACTGAGAATAAGTGGAACCTCAGTGTCCTCTTTTATGTCAAGGATGATAAAATCTACCAGAAAGATAAATTTGTCAACATTGACAGACACATCCTCAATAATACCCATAGGGTATTTAATAGACCGATCCGCCAATTGGATACTCATTCATGTTGGATTAGGATCTCCTAATCCCAATTTTTTGAATAACGAATAAGTCATTAAATTAATTGAGGCACCTAGATCGGCCAACGCATGTTTCACCAATAAATCACCAAATAGACAAGGAATATAGAAACTACCCGGATCGGTTTGTTTCTTCGGCAATTTATTAAGTAAAATCGCCGAACATTCTGCGTTCAATTGAATCGTGGAAATTTCCTCAAGTCTCTTTTTATTTGTTAAAAGATCCTTGAGGTATTTTGCGTATTTCGGTATTTGCTTTATGGCTTCATAAAACTGTAAATTAATATGAATTTGCTTAAATAATTCTACAAATTTACCGAAATGATCATCCGCTTGGTCCTTCTTTAATTTAGACGGATAGGGAAGAGGTGGCTGATATTCTTTAATTTTATTTTCATTAAAAACCTTAGGAAGAGGAGGTGATGTAGAAATTGTTACCTCTTGTTCAACCGGATTTAAAGAAGTATGTACCTCCTTCCCGCTCCGTAGCGTGATAGCCTCCGCTTGCTCCTTTGGGTTGGGCTTCATATTTCCCGGTAATGCTCCTTATTGGCGATCGGAGAGCATTTTAGCAATTTGCCCAATTTGGTTCTCCAAACTACGAAGAGATCCGGTGAGATTCTGGATATTGGCATCATTTGTTGCCGTATATTTGGTGAACAACTCCTCGAGATTGGGAGCATTGGGAGCTTATGGTGGAAAATAACCAGGTGGAATTGTGTTTGGTGGGCGAGCCGCGTTCCCTAGATTACTCCAAGAGAAGTTGGGGTGATTCCTTAAACCCAGGTGATAAGTATTACCAAAATTATTGCCCAAATTATAAGGTGGCCGATTCGGATTACCCATGTAATCCACATGCTCGGCAATAGTGGAATGTTCCCAAAATTGGGGTTCATAGGTAGGTGTAGATGAGGAAGTAGACATCTCGGCTATTTGTTTTTGTAGTTTCTCAACCTGGAGAGACAAACTTGAAACTGTATTGATTTCATACATCCCAGCCAGTTAAGGTGGACGAGACCGGGGGTACTCCATTGATACGTATTCATGGTCATACCTTCTATAAGTTCTTGGGCGGCCGCCGGTGTTTTGTTGTTTAACGTTCCACCGGCGGCGGCATCAATATATTGCTCGTTTGTTAATTGAGGCCATTATAGAAGGTTTGGATTTGCAACCAATCGGGGATTGCATGATGCGGACAATGGCGAAGCATTTCCTTAAATCACTCCCAAGTATCATATAACATTTTTGTATCAACTTGGGATAAATATGTAATATCATTGCGCAACTTAGCCGTTTTTGCGGGCGGAAAATATTTCGTGAGAAATGTTTCCGTCATCTCGGTCCAAGTAGTGATGGATCCTCTCAGTAAAGAGACCAACCACTGTTTAGCTTTAGTGCACAATGTGAAAGGGAAAAGCCTTAACCGAATGGCATCATCTGAAACCCCGTTAATTTTGAAAGTGTCACATATTTCTAAAAGGTTAGAAATATATGCGTTGGGATCCTCATCTTGAAGCTCATCAAATTATACATATTGTTGTACAATTTGGATGATGCTTGGCTTCAATTCAAAGTTTTTGTTTGTAATAGCGGGACGAACAATACTTGATTGAGCGTTATCCAAATTTGGTCGAGCATAATAAGACATAGTCTGTTGATCGGCCATATTTGGATTTGGATTACCCAAAATTAAAGAAAATTGAAAAGATGAAGAAGTAGAAGAAGAAGATGATGATGATGATGATGATGATGAAGTAGAAGAAAAAGAAGTGTCACTGATGGATTCCTCAAACAAGTCTAGAGAATTTAGATTGCGGAGTCTTAAACATTGTCGTAAGCTTTGCTCGATCTCCGGATCCAAATCAAGTAGATTTGACGGATTCCTTCAGGTCATACACCAAAATAAAAACAAAATAAATTTTTTTTTATTTTGATTTTTTAAAACAAAATGAAAATGATAAAACTAATAGATCCTTGCTTTCAAAATATCAACATAGAAAAAGTCACCGGCAACGGCGCCAAAAACTTGATGAAGATTTTATATAGTTTTGAAATATATCTGAACTATAATCTCGGTATAGGCAAGTGCACCTATTGAAATGTAGTATGGGAAATGTCGTATTTGAACTCGGGGACCGTTGAGTACTTATACTCACAAGGAAGAACTATTATTTTATCAAACGGAAATTGGTTTTGCGAAAAATAAAACGTTATACTAAGAGGAGAAATATGATGATAGGAAAGCTAGCACTTGATCTAGAGTCTCTTTGGGTTAGAGTAAATTTCCAAGAAATGAGAATAAGTACAAGCATCTAAATTACAACTTCGACCGCGGAGGTTCCATAGCTACAAAGCACCTCTCTCGAGAATACACATTCGACTAATCTTAGGTTGACCGAATAAGACCTCTCGGCCAGTCGAAAAACTTAAGCTTGCTTTAAGCGGTGAACATCACTAATGGAATTGACTCCAATGTGGAAGAATTTTGCCTTCCTCTCTTGAGGGGTGCATGAAACTCTCTTTATCCTTGAGTGTCACAACCGGCATTTTCACCGCAAATAATAACTTATCAGAGTAAGGGAAAATGCGCGTCATGATGCCATGTTGATGAGTGCGATTATGATAGGCTTTTTACTATCATAATTGTAATCATGTCTACTATTTTCTACCTCTTTTGTAGTAATTTCACGATAATAGTTGAGAAATTATCTAATCATGAGTAGGAGAGCACAGTTAGGATTGTTTGTTATTCCTTGTAATAAGTTATCTTATTTATTCCTTCAATTTTATAATGCAGGTAATGCTAACCAGTGCAACTAAAAGGTTTTGGAGCAAACAGAGGAGTTTGCGGAGTCAACATGGCAGATGACAGGACAAAAATTTGGGCGTACACGGGTAGGCACACGCCCGTGTCCCTACCCGTGTCATATGTGGGCTGGAATTGAAGAAATTAGAAGAATGAGTCAGAGAACCACACGGGTGGGCACACGCCTGTGTACCTACCCGTGTCAATTCGACCTTGACTTCTAACCAACCCGTGTCTGAAGAACATGAAGAACGACATGGTCGTGTCAGTACCTGTGTCATCTGACACGGACCACTACCAGACACGCCTGTTCGTGTGGAACTGCCCTAGACCCATCAACACGGCCTGACACACGGTTGTGTTGGAACCCTTGTATGACCCTGTTTGCTAGGAGACTATAAAAAACCTGTAGAAAAATTAAAAAAGAAGGAGGAATTGAAGGAGATTATTTGTATGCTTTTAATCTTTCTTATATCTCTTTTAATCTTCCATATCTCTTGGGGATTCAACTTTAATTATCTTTTATTTTGCATGAACTTTAATTTGGAACAATTTGTTGATCATGTATCTTATTATTTCCATCAAATTTGTGGTATTTTATTTATATGTAGGCTTACAAACAAAGAGTTTTATCCTAATTATGAATTGCTTATTTGTTTTACATGAATTGCAAATCTCTAGATTGAGAAATTGGATGTTTGTGATGATATTTACCTGTTCATATTTTGGTGTTAGATCTCTTTGTAATTCAAATTTCATGATCGAGAGATATGTTCTTTGGATAATTGGAATATGAATAAATGGATCCATTGTATTTTAGAGATAGGATTCCATGAATTTATGTAGTAGATAGGGTACTTCCATTAATGCAAATTTGAGTGTTGTAAATTGTTCGAGAGAAAATTTACTAACTTAGGTTTAGATTTTGAATTGCTCGAGAGAGAATTCGATAGATGTTTACCCTTTATAATACAACAAATTTGATTGTTTTATTATTTCATGATTACATAGAAT
The DNA here is from genome assembly GCA_039583875.1 of Platanthera guangdongensis. Taxonomy (NCBI): domain Eukaryota; kingdom Viridiplantae; phylum Streptophyta; class Magnoliopsida; order Asparagales; family Orchidaceae; genus Platanthera; species Platanthera guangdongensis. The sequence continues at coordinate 171,786,656 of CM077153.1, read as the reverse complement.
TGAGTTAATGAATGAGTATTTTCATGCAATTGCTCATAAGCTTTCGGCTTTTTATCCTCTTTAATCCTTCAATGTTTCTTTGTCCAAATAGTCATAGTTAGGTTAATTTAGATTAGAAATCAATTTTAATTATAGGTATGATAATAGAGTGAGGGTGAGTACGAGTATTTGAAATGGCCCTGTGGAATACGACATGAGATGTAGATTTCTCCTATACTATGATTGATAGGTGCACTTGCCTGAAAGTTAGTTCAATCTAGCTTATGCCCATCTATATAGTTTATACTATAGTGTAGAATGAATCTGCATCAAGTTATTACTTGTTAGCATAGAAAATTCATCACACGTCAGCAGGGGATTACTGCGGACGCTCACGTAAACACCCACTTAATTGAGAAGAACGATTCTTTAAGTTATTTTAAGGTAAAAATCAGTTTAGGTGCAGAAGATAGTTGTATCCCTCGGCTAAATGGCTCACCTAGTCCACGAATAAAAATAAAATTATACGCTGCGGAAGATACTTGTTTAGATTGACTCCAACATCCTACATGAGTACAAACGTCCCGAAAGAACAACACATGTTATGCAAGACCCTAAATTTATAATAGTAGTAAAGATAGCTTTTACGTTCGTTAAATATAACAAGTTAGAGTTCTAAATTATGCAATGCATGAAGTAATAATAGTATATTTTATACTTGAAAATATCTAACATGCATTCCTAGCATAAATCCTCCCAGAGAGCAAGTAATCCACATCTACATATAGAGAAATAAGCAGCCAGCAGTATCTAAAAATAAACATTCTGTGGGCGTCAACAAACTGACACGAACCCACGTACAGAATAGTATGTCTGAACCAGTAAAGTAAAATAGGCCACAAACTACCTCGCTAAGACGAGGTAACAACCACAACTAACACTGCCGCCTAGAAACTCCAACACCAGCTCTGCTATCTTCTACTACTCTGAACCTGAGGCATTCCAAAGACAGAACACCTCGGTAAGAAGGTATAAATGGTGGCAGAAAAATAAGCCAAATAAACAAGGTCAAAAGGGGTACCAACCCAATACCAAAAGCACTGAAGTAAAGTACAAAAGGAAAATATGGCATCAACAGGAAAAATAAGTCTTGCGTGATTCGTCACGTTCAACCAGAGTACACCAGACGCACGAGGCTATAAGGTGGACATGAATAAATCATAAGGAAAAAGTACAAAACCTTTATTATGCACATGTGGTCGACTCTTCCCAAAAACACGGGCGAGGTGGTCACTCAACTGGACACATACTCACGAATATAATATCCTCCTAACTGCGAGGGAATCTCATACTCTCCACCATACACCGCAGACGCCCAAAAACACGGTAGACTTCCACAAGGTACTAATAAAGGCATCAAATATTGCAGAGGTGGTTTCGTCCACGAACACCCGCTATCAAGAAAAAACACAAAGAAACCACCACATATCTCGAGATTTAGCACGTCAGATTCTACTTGACATATCTAGATTTAAGACATGATTGATCAACCCTTAGAAACGATTTACAATCCTAGATAAATTCTGTTATGTTTAATAACGATAAATAAGGCATTTAAAGCCAACAATAAGACACTTCACGAATGATTAAGCATCAACTAACAAGATCGAGTTCATCATGACAAAACCTCACAACATCGAGTGATCATCAAGAAGGTTAATCATAGTAATAAATTGGAAGACGAAGTGCAGAAAATTTTAAGAAAAAAATAAAACTTAGCCGTTACCATCAAATCGGACAAGGAGAAACGAGGGAAAACCACCACTTGCATTGGTTCTACCGGAAAAGTTATCGAAATCAGTACACGTCGCAGATCGGGGCAAAAGAGAATGGGGGAAGTTGAAATCTAGACAAAAATGGCCGAAAAACCCTAACGAGAAAACTCAAGAAATGGGAGAAGTTTTACCACGATGGCATAGCTCTCGATGAGAGCTTTCCATATCTATATTCGGTTGAAGATTTCGAGCAACGGAGCACCGTCGGCGGCCACCGGAAGATTCACAAACGGGAGGGAGTCGCCGTACAGAAGGCTTCGGTTCGGTCTAAGGCATGAGGAAGAAGATGAAGGAATATTCTTTCTTAATATAACTATCAGATTGTGTGTGTGTGTGTGCGTGTGTATATGTCTGTGTGTTTGTGTGTGTTTGTGTGTTTATAAAACATTTTGTCTAAAAACGGATTTTTTACTAGCGGGTGCGCGGAAGATGAAAATAAGGGTTTAGGATGGCTAAAATTGAAAAGTGTCCAACATGAAAGTTGTAGATCTCGTCGAGACAAACAAATTTGATATTAACTAGTTTTCCATACAACATCGTTTTGACTCTCAAAAAGGCATCCGAACGCAAACTACAACGGACTACAGGAGAACAGATTACAGCTACTCGAGATTTAGAAAATAGGCTACTCGAGTAAGCAGAAGCAGTCACTCGAGTATATAAAAATTACTCGAGACACAAAAATAGTACTCGAGTAGTTACATATTAATCAGTTGAGTAGCAGCAGAAGCAGCACTCGAGACAGAAATATATTACTCGAGACAGAAAAAAAGTACTCGAGACACAAACAAAAAGTACTCGAGACAGAAAAAATAGTACTCGAGTAGGTACAGATTTCACTCAAGAACTTACAGAATTGTTTTTACATTAACAGTACTTTTTGCAAATATATCCAAAAAATTAAACTATATAAATGAATAGTAAAATACATTTTTGAATAGTACTATAATATTAAAATAATCATATTTATCTATTTTTGAATAAGAAAATACGAGTTCAAAACGGAGGCCCGAACGAGCGCCGAATCAAACGAATTTCTCATCGTAGGCGAATACTGACGCTACGAACACAACGACGAAGTCAAAACCAAAATCCGACTTGTCATTCTCGAGATATAAATTTTCAAAGTTTACGACAAACATAAATTCCACAAAACTTCGGAAAATCGCCGAGGCCCAAATATCGCTCGGATCACGACGAAACTTGACGAGCAAGTCCAAAATTACTTAACTTAAATTCCAAATGCAAAATTTTCCCATTTCAACAAGATTCAGCCGACTTGATCGCACCGACACGAAAATGCCTTAACGGCATTGCGTCGTCAACTCGACGTTAAAAAAAACACCATGACGTCATAAATATGATGATGCCCATTCAAATAAAATCATCGAAAAATCGGGGGTGTTGCAGTCACTCCCCCTAAAAAGAAATTTCGTCCCGAAACTTAACACAACTCCAAAAGCAAACCAAAACGATTAATCAAACATGACCGAAACCATAAAGTAATACCCGAAACTAAGAGAAGAGGTGTGGATGAGTTTCCCTCATCGCCGATTCCAATTCCCACATCCCGCTCTCGACGTCTTGATTTCTCCAAACAATCTTGTCCATGGGGATGGTCTTTATTCGCAACACACGCTCTTGAGAATCCAGAATACGAACAGGTTCTTCCACATATGTAAAGTTGGGCTGAATCTGGGGCATCGAGTCGAGAACTTGACGATCATTCCGAACACACTTCCATAACTGGCTCATATGGAACACATTATGGACACCAAGGAAGGTCGCAGGCAAATCCAGCCTATAAGCTGGCACTCTGATGCGCTCAAGAATTTGGAAAGGTCCCACATACCGGGGGTCAAACTTGTGGTTCCCTCCAAACCTTTTAACGCCAGACATCGGAGAAATCTTCAGAAAAACCAAGTCTCCAACGGAAAACTCCAGATCGACCCTTCGTTGATTAACATACTTCTCATAGCGCTCTTGAGCCACACGGAGCTTTTCTTGAATATGAGTCACGGCACAATTCATCTCCTCAAGGGCTTCCGGACCTAGCAACGGTCTCTCACCAATTTCATCCCAAAACAAAGGAGTTCTACAACGCCTCCCATACAAGGCCTCAAACAGGGTCATCTGCAGACTCTCTTGATAACTATTATTGTAAGCAAACTCCATGAGTCTGAGACGCTCATCCCAAGCACCACCATGATCCAAAATATAACACCTGATCATGTCTTCTACGATCTGATTTACTCTTTCCGTCTGATCATTCGTCTGCGGATGAAAGGCGGTGGAATACCTTAAATCGGTACTCAACCCCTCCTGTAAATTGTTCCAAAAGTGAGACGTAAATCTGGAATCTCGATCTGATACAATGCTAACAGGCACTCCATGTAATCTGATGACCTCTTCAATATATAGTTCAACTATCTTTTTCATCGAATACCCAATCTTAAACGGAACAAATTGAGCACACTTTGTCAATCTGTCGACTATCACCCAAATAGGGTCGTGCCCACGGGGAGATTTTGGTATATCGATGATAAAATCCATTGAAATACTCTCCCATTTCAAACTTGGAATATCAAGCGGTGTCAATTTACCACCAGGCCTTCTATGATCAGCCTTAACACGTTGGCACGTATAACATTCTGATTCAAACTTCGTGATATCATGCTTCATCCCCGACCACCAAACAATTTGCTTTAGATCCTTCTACATCTTAGTGGAACCATGGTGGTAGGCTACACTGAAACCATGAGCTTCAGCACAGATCTTAGCCCGAATGTCGCCAAAGGTGGGGACGCATAATGTACCCTGATACTTCAAGATATCAAACTCATCCAAAGAGAAATCAGGTAACTCACCCTTTACAGTTTTATTCCGGAGGTGCAACAAATCAGGATCATCATTCTGATGTGCTCGAGTAAGGGAAATCCAAGAGGGTTCTACTTCTTCCAAACTAACAGGCACAGTATGACTCCCAACCTCAACATCCATCAACAAGAATTCTTCTACCAAGGACTGTATCGACAAGATTAAAAATTTTAGCAGTCTTTCTACTCAAAGCATCGACTACTACATTAGCCTTTCCTGGATGATAAAGAATTTTCACTTCATATGTAACGTCCCGAATCGCTCTAGGCCCCTAGTGTGTGTGTTTTTGAGTCAGGAGGGTTGACTCGAGTCCTGAGAAGTGCAGGGAATTGGACTGCACTGGTGGAGAAGTCGAGAAATCAGTGTAAAAAGACACGGGTAGTGACACTGGCGTGTCCCTACCCGTGTGCGTCGAGTTGAGCTCGACGAGCCATGTCGAGATCGTCAAACTGTGTCGACACTAAGTGACACGGGTAGTGACACGGCCGTGTCCCTACCCGTGTGCGTCGAGTTGAGCTCGACGAGCCGTGCCGAGATCGTCGAACTGTGTCGACACTAAGTGACACGGGTAGTGACACGGTCGTGTCCCTACCCGTGTGCGTCGAGTTGAGCTCGACGAGCCGTGTCGAGATCGTCGAACTGTGTCGACACTAAGTGACACGGGTAGTGACACGGCCGTGTCCCTACCCATGTGCGTCGAGTTGAGCTCGACGAGCCGCGTCGAGATCGTCGAACTGTGTCGACACTAAGTGACACGGGTAGTGACACGGCCGTGTCCCTACCCGTGTGCGTCGAGTTGAGCTCGACGAGCCGCGTCGAGATCGTCGAACTGTGTCGACACTAAGTGACACGGGTAGTGACACGGCCGTGTCCCTACCCGTGTGCGTCGAGTTGAGCTCGACGAGAAGTGTCGAGAGGCAACCCGAGAGTACACGGCCAAAGACATGGCCATGCACACGGTCGTGTCATGGGGACACGGGTCGGGACACGGGCGTGTCCCTACCCGTGTCAAGTAGTGAACCGACATGGAAACTGTCGTTGCCGCTTCGCCAGGCAGGACACGGGTAAGGACACGGTCGTGTCCCTACCCGTGTCACATTTTATATATAAGGGGGGGAGAGAAAACACTAGCCGTTTTCATTCTCATTCTTCCCCTATTTTCTGAGTGATCTCCTGTGAGAGGGAAAACTGCAGGAGCAAGTTCTACCGAAGGAGATCCGCCATCGCCATGAAAGAGAAGATGCCGCCAAGGAGAACTACGAGATCCATGGCTAGAAATGGTGGTACCGCTGGAGCCAATGTGAGTTTCCTACCCTCTCCCTTGGTGCTAGATCTATAGTTATTTTCCTAGGAGAGACATCGACTCAAGAGAGTCTTGATGGTGAGGAGGAGTTTTCTAGGAAAGGTCATGCTAAGACTTGTGTCTTAGGTTTTAGATCTCTTCAACCACGCCCTTCTTCAATGGATGAAAAGTGATGGTTTCGTGAAGGGTTTTGGCCTCTTGAGGGTGAATAAGGGAGGAGGTTTTCTGGAATGATTTGGGAAGAATCGCCTTGAGGAGGAAGATGAACCGATGCCGTTCATTCCGCCTTAAGATGCGTGCAGAATCTGTATTCTGCGTGCAGCGAACTTCGTGGCCATTTTTATGTATGCTATGGCCAGATCTGGGCTTTCGTCTTAACACGAAAGTTGACTCCCTTGAAAATACCTTTCCAACGAGTGGTTGCACGACTTCTGGAGAAGTCTGTAGCCACGGGAAAGTCTAAACGAAAATGGGGTTCTATAAATCTTGTATGCAGAAACTGTGTTCTGTACGCAGCGGACTTCAGGTCCGATTTCAAATAGGATAATATCAGATCTGGGTTGAGCTCTGAATATGAAAGATGTAGTCCATGGAAATACCTTTCCATCGAGTGGTTACACGACTTCACCGGATTCCTGTAGCCTCGGTAATCTCCGGTTGAAGTTGTTGTCCAGACTATTCCTGCACTTAAAAATCTGGGTTTATAATATTTGGATTTGGATTCGGAGAAACTAATATTACAGGTAACCCTGAGGCTTGGATAAACTCTTATGAATAATTAATTCAGTTGCATAAATGATGAAGATTATTAATCGGATTCCATGTGATAGAATTGTAAGATAGTATACTTGAATGATTTGACTTGGTAGAAGTTAGTAGATTTTTATACATATGCATCTTGATATATTGTGTTGAAATCACCTGATATGACATATAGAAGGATAACTCATGGCCATGTGAATGTTGATTAGTGGATTGAATTTGGTAGTCCAATACTTAGAGCGTCGTCTTCCTATGGGTAGTATTGTGTAAGTTTGTAAGTGCGGTGTTGACCGTCACTTGTTTTGGTTGTGTTGAGATAAGGTGTGGATGGATGGTTGGGCTGTGTCCTCGTGTTTACTTCCGAGGCCCCTTCCATGATATGTTGATGTGGTATTTGCATGTGGTGTGAGTCGACACGCGGTGTCGTAATCCTGGGTAAGGATAGTGTGGCAGGTCTACGGGCTCGCCAGTCGTCACACCGACGGGAGTTGGCAGTTAGACTTGGTCGGTTTGGGCTGTGTCCTCGGTGTTCACGTCCTGAGGCCCCTCCGACCATGTGGACGGTTGGGCTGTGTCCTCGTGATTTCTTCCGAGGCCCCTTCCGGGTCACACAAGGCCAGTTCGGGCTGTGTTCTTGGTGCACATCTACCCAAGACCCCGCTGAGCCATAGTACGCATGGGCTCCGCTGTTGTGTTCTTAGCGTTGAGGCGTACGGAGGTCTAGGTGAAGTAGTGTGATACCCGCCTAGTAGTAGAAGTGCCCGTTCTACTGTCACCGCCTGGCCACGGCGGCTGATGCCTGAGAGGTTAGCTACCTGCTCGAAAAGTGGGACTACAGTCTGTGTCGACATAGCAATTGCATGGGTGTGCATGGGTGAGTCATTGCATAGCATTCATAGCATTTCATATCATTGCACAACAAGATCCTCATCGTATAAGTTTGTATGGGCACTCTTATACGATGAGTTACTTTATGTAACCCGATCCTTAACTTATAAGTTTGTATGGGCATTCTTATAAGTTAAGTTACTTTCCTGCTGTAGCTTTCTTACACTTGTTATTATACCTTGATGGCTCTTGTAGAATTGTTAGTTTACATATTGATAGCTTTTGTAGAACTGCTAGTTATACATTGATACTCATGTACCTTGTCACCTGATTGTACTTTTATACTTATTATATATATAATGTACTCTTGTTCTCTTTCTCCGCCCGGTGCCGAGGAGTCGCCGGGGGAGCGGATGTGAAACCACTTAGTCGTTTCGACTAACGGTTCTACGTCTTCCTTTTTAGGAGGTCACGCCGCAGGTAGAGCAGCCGCAGACTACGCAGCAGGACAGCCAGGCCAGGACGACAGGGCCTGATGTGACGGTGCCGTCGATACCGTCTGTTACTGATGTTAGTGTTTTGATTACTCTGATGTAGCCCGTTTGGGCAAAGATTAGCTGTACTCTGATATTTTGTAGAAGCATGTTTTGCTTCTATTTATTGATGTATTTGGACATTATATCTTCATGTGGATTTTGACTTCTTTGCTTATTTATTTGGTTGGGTTGGCATGATATATTGATATGGTTGCAGCCGGCGGAATAGGCGTCTTGTGGTACAGGTTAGCCCGTGTGCTAATGCTACCGCAAGGCGGCTGTTCCGGGCATAAGACTCCCCCTTCGTGCCGTGTTTTGGGATCCGGGGAGGGGGGTCTTACAAATGGTATCAGAGGGAGGTTTCGATCCTCCGACCTGGGGGTCTTACAAATGGTATCAGTTTGCCACGATCCTCAACTAATAAGTCATTCAATAATGGTGCCACCCCCGTTTGGTTAGTCAGTTTGGGGACAAACTGACTTAGCGGAAGCAGTGGTGTGCCCATATGTAATTCACATTAAGTTTGTCCAACTTTGACCTTAAGTTTAGCCAACCTGACCACAAATTTGTCATGTACATGTAGGTTCCACTGCATGTTGAGCCGATGGGGGGTACTCCTACCCCTCCCATACCCACTCAGTTCGAACAGTCTGAGTTGGGGCAGACGCTCACCGCCATTCTTGATGCTTTTAAGGCACAGCAGACTCCGGTGTAACAACAGGCCCCGAGTTCCAACTGGTTGAGCACCTTCCGGGCTCTCTCCCCTCCCGTCTACCTTGGGATGGAGTCAGCCGTACATACAGAGGAATGGCTAGACACGATACAAGAGTTGCTGGCTGGTATCCGTTGCCCGGCCAACATGGCAGTGACATTGGCAGTGTCCGTCTTGGACTTACATGCGAAGAGGTGGTGGAAGTCCCTCATGGGCTCTACCTTCCAAGGCCGGATCTACACAGAGATAAGTTGGAGTGAATTCTCGGGTGTTTTCTTGGAACACTTTATCCCTACATCGGCCCGAGATGAGCTTGAGCAGAGGTTCCTTCTACTAAAGCAGGGATCAAAGTCGGTTACAGAATACCAGCGGGAATTCCAGCATCTCGCAAGATTTGCGGACTCTTATGAGTTGGATGACAGAGGTTATGCCAAGCGCTTCTATAAAGGGCTGCGAGATCCCCTAAGGTAGTCCCTTTTATTTATAGCGGATGGTAGCTTGGCGGAGATCATTGATATGGCGAAAAGATTGGAGGCGGACCACCTGGGATGTAGTAAGAGGCCTGCGGAGGACGTGATGGAAGCCGGCCCAAGTAATAGAAGGAGACGGGACTTCAGAGGAGGAAGAGGTTATCAAAGAGGTGGAGGGCGTGTCCACCGAAACTATAGGGTGGATTATCCAGTTCCGCAGCCGCCTGCGTTGCCTCCACCGCCACAGCCTCAGCGATTTCAACAACCTGAAGGGCGTCGTGGTCTGGTGTGCTTCGAATGCAACCAGCCGGGCCACATCTGGCGTTTTTGCCCGCAGCTATATGGGAACGCCCCTCCTGCTCTCCCTCCTGCCCTCCCTCCTACTCTCCCTCCAGCAGCTCCACGAGGGCGGGGATATATGCATGGTCGAGGACGAGGACCGCCAAGAGGAAACCCCGGACCGGTCCGGGATCAGGTGTACGCGCTTGACATGGCGCAGGAACGGAACCCACAAGATGTGATTGCAGGTATGATTTAATTAATTTACATATTTGCATGGTCTAACTTGAATTGATTAGAACTTACTAGCCACTAGCAATAAGTTTTGGTTGTTGGTACTTAGGCACCGTGATTATTGGCGGGAAGACGGCCTATGCGTTGTTCGATACCGGCGCCTCACACTCCTTTGTGTCCGAGGATTTCATAAAAGACGTGGGGGATGTACAGTACTTCACTGGCATAGCCCGACGTGTACGCCTTCTGGACGGCTCGGAGATGATCGCGACCGCCAAGTGCGAGTTGGAGTTATTTATTGATGGGAAGGCCTTTGATACGCCGGCCACGGTTCTGAGAATGTCGGAGTTTGACATCATTTTGGGCATGGTGTGGCTGGATTGGCACTTCGCGAGGATCGACTGCGCGGAGAAGCGGATCTATTTGAGACATGGAGACTCTGACGTCATCTTCCAAGGTATTGGCTTTGCGCCCCGTATGATATTATCTTCTGTTCAGGCTGTAAATGCTCATATGAAGGGGGATGAGGTCTTCATGATCTGGTTCGAGTTGAAGGAGGAAGCGTTGGAATTAAAGGATGTACGGGTTGTGCGGGATTTTCCCGAGGTATTTCCTGAGAAGCTACCAGGATTACCTCCGCATAGAGAGGTTGACTTCCAGATCAATCTAGTACCAGGTGCCAAGCCTGTATCCAAGGCTCCGTACATAATGGCTCCGAAAGAACTCGCGGAGTTTAGAGTTCAATTGCAAGAACTGGTGGATTCAGGGTTCGTTCGCCCCAGTTCATCACCATGGGGAGCCCCTGTGCTGTTCGTAAAGAAGAAGGATGGAACCCTGCGATTGTGCATAGATTATCGGGAACTCAATCGGTTGACGGTGCGGAACACTTATCCACTACCTCGGATCGATGAGTTGTTCGATCAACTAGTGGGAGCACATTGGTTTTCTAAATTGGATTTGCGCTCCGGATACTATCAGTTGAGGATATGAGAAGGGGACATCCAGAAAACGGCCTTCAGTTCGAGATATGGTTTGTATGAGTTCACAGTAATGTCGTTTGGGCTCACAAATGCCCCTTCGGCCTTCATGAGTTTGATGAACAAGGTGTTTGAACCGTATTTGGACATCTTCGTCATTGTCTTCATTGACGACATCTTGGTCTACTCAAAGACGGAGGAGGAGCATGTCGAGCACCTGACCTTGGTTTTGAAGAAATTGAAGGAGCATGTCTTATATGCCAAGTTTAGCAAGTGTGAATTCTGGCTTAAGGAGGTAGCCTTCTTGGGGCATGTGATCAGTGGAGCAGGGTTAGCAGTGGATCCAGCAAAGGTGCGAGCCGTGAAGGAGTGGTCGCCCTTGAAGTCGGCGGCCGATGTACGAAGCTTTCTTGGACTTGCTGGCTACTACCGCAAGTTCGTGAAAGGATTTTCCAAGATTGCCCTTCCTCTTACCTCCTTGACAAAGAAGGGTGTGCCATTTGAGTGGACACCTCAATGTGAAGCGGCATTTCAAGAATTGAAGGATAGGCTTACCTCCGCCCCCATCCTTGCGCTTCCGTCGGGGAAGGAAGGTTTCCAAGTTTACACGGGCGCATCATATCAAGGGATGGGTGCGGTGCTGATGCAGCACGGGCATGTGATCGCTTATTCTTCAAGGCAGTTAAAGAAACATGAAATCAATTACCCGGTTCATGATTTGGAGTTGGGAGCAGTGGTGTTCGCTTTGAAGGTCTGGAGGCATTATTTATATGGCGTCCACTGCGAGATCTTTTCCAATCACAAAAACTTGAAGTATGTTCACACTCAGAAGGAGTTGAACCCGAGACAACGGCGGTGGTTGGAATTTCTATGCGACTATGAGTTCACCATGAACTACCACCCCGGGAAAGCGAACTCGGTAGCCGATGCCTTGAGTAGAAAAGCACCAGGCTCTAGCCCCGAGTCTCGGCTGATGAGTATGGAGTTGGCTCGGATGATCGAGGAGATGGAAATTACTCTAGTATTCAAGGCTCCTTCGGCAGAGTATGCAGAGTATTTGGCCAACATGAGCATAGTTTGTGATATCCGAGACCGGATTCGGGTGGAGCAAGGAATGGATGCGGCCTTGGCCCCGGCAATCAAGGCAATTGAAGATGGGACCACCGATGAGTACACACTAAAAGACGGCCTCGTTTATCTTCGAGGCCGACTTTATATTCCCAAGGGCGGCAAAATTCGGGAAGATATATTGAGAGAGGCGCATTCCTCTCAATATTCAGTGCATCCGGGTATTGCTAAGATGTACGCCGGATTGCGGAAGACCATGTGTTGGCCGGGAATGAAGAAGGATGTACGCTACTATGTTACACATTGCGAAGCTTGCCAAAGAGTGAAGGCTGAATGCAGGAGTCCCGGTGGTTTGTTGCAGTCGCTGCCCATCCCCGAATGGAAGTTCGAGGATATCTCCATGGACTTTGTTCATGGGTTACCTCGTTCCCGCTCCGGGAATGATTCAGTGTGGGTTATTGTGGATCGACTAACAAAGGTGGCCCGGTTCATTCCAATGAAGAAGGAAGCACACGTGGATGTTTTGGTACGCCTTTTTGTGGAGCAATTTGTACGGTATCATGGCGTGCCCAAGACAATTGTTTCGGATCAGGATGGTCGGTTTACATCCAATGAGTGGAAGGCGGTACAGGCGTATTTGGGCTCACGCCTAACCTTTAGTACCGCATTTCATCCTCAGACGGACGGGCAGTCAGAGCGGACCATCAGAACACTGGAGGATTTATTGAGGTTATGTGTGCTGGACAGAGGAGAGCCATGGGAAAGGCTCTTGCCACTAGTGGAATTCTCCTATAATAATAGCCATCAGGCAAGCATCGGCATGGCGCCCCATGAAGCCCTTTACGGAAGAAGGTGCAGGACACCCTTGTCTTGGGTGCAAGATGAAGATCTGAAGGCATTGGGAAACGAATACATAGATGATACTGATGCGGCGGTCAGATTGATACGAGATCGCATGTTGGAGGCTCAAAGTCGACAGGCAAAATATTACAATAAAAAGCATCGGATGGTGGAGTTCCAAGTGGGCGAAAAAGTGTTCCTCAAGATTCGGCCGATGCATGGAGTGTCGCGGGTGCGTGGAGTGAAAAAGCTCAGCCCAAGGTATGTTGGGCCTTATACTATATTGGAAAGAATTGGCCCGTTGGCCTATCGGTTGGAGTTACCACCGGAACTAGAAAATCTTCACGACGTGTTCCATATGTCGTCGCTTCGAAAAGCACTGTTGCGGCCCGACCAGTATATTCCCACTACTGATGGTGCAGTGGCATCAGATAGGTCTGTGCGACTAGAGCCGGTGCGGATTGTTGACAGCGAGACAAGAACTTTGCGCCGCAAAAGTGTACCCTTGGTGAAGGTACTATGGTCGAATCATGGGAAAGAGGAGTACACGTGGGAGCCAATGGATTTGATGCAGCAACGCTACCCGGAGTTGTTTGCTCAAGGTAATCTTATTTAAAAGCATATGTTAAATTTCCTGTTATGCTCTTCTCCCCACAGCCTAAGCCTGATTTCGGGGACGAAATCTTTTATTTTGTTTATAGGATTTGTAACGTCCTGAATCGCTCTAGGCCCCTAGTGTGTGTGTTTTTGAGTCAGGAGGGTTGACTCGAGTCCTGAGAAGTGCAGGGAATTGGACTGCACTGGTGGAGAAGTCGAGAAATCAGTGTAAAAAGACACGGGTAGTGACACGGGCGTGTCCCTACCCGTGTGCGTCGAGTTGAGCTCGACGAGCCATGTCGAGATCGTCGAACTGTGTCGACACTAAGTGACACGGGTAGTGACACGGCTGTGTCCATACCCGTGTGCGTCGAGTTGAGCTCGGCGAGCCGTGCCGAGATCGTCGAACTGTGTCGACACTAAGTGACACGGGTAATGACACAGCCGTGTCCCTACCCGTGTGCGTCGAGTTGAGCTCGACGAGCCGTGTCGAGATCGTCGAACTGTGTCGACACTAAGTGACACGGGTAGTAACACGGCCGTGTCCCTACCCGTGTGCGTCGAGTTGAGCTCGACGAGCCGCGTCGAGATCGTCGAACTGTGTCGACACTAAGTGACACGGGTAGTGACACGGCCGTGTCCCTACCCGTGTGCGTCGAGTTGAGCTCGACGAGACGCGTCGAGATCGTCGAACTGTGTCGACACTAAGTGACACGGGTAGTGACACGGCCGTGTCCCTACCCGTGTGCGTCGAGTTGAGCTCGACGAGAAGTGTCGAGAGGCAACCCGAGAGTACACGGCCAAAGACATGGCCATGCACACGGCCGTGTCATGGGGACACGGGTCTGGACACGGGTGTGTCCCTACCCGTGTCAAGTAGTGAACCGACATGGAAACTGTCGTTGCCGCTTCGCCAGGCAGGACACGGGTAAGGACACGGCCGTGTCCCTACCCGTGTCACATTTTATATATAAGGGGGGGGAGATAAAACCCTAGCCGTTTTCATTCTCATTCTTCCCCTATTTTCTGAGTGATCTCCTGTGAGAGGGAAAACTGCAGGAGCAAGTTCTACCGAAGGAGATCCGCCATCGCCGTGAAAGAGAAGATGCCGCCAAGGAGAACTACGAGATCCATGGCTAGAAATGGTGGTACCGCTGGAGCCAATGTGAGTTTCCTACCCTCTCCCTTGGTGCTAGATCTATAGTTATTTTTCTAGGAGAGACATCGACTCAAGAGAGTCTTGATGGTGAGGAGGAGTTTTCTAGGAAAGGTCATGCTAAGACTTGTGTCTTAGGTTTTAGATCTCTTCAACCACGCCCTTCTTCAATGGATGAAAAGTGATGGTTTTGTGAAGGGTTTTGGCCTCTTGAGGGTGAATAAGGGAGGAGGTTTTCTGGAATGATTTGGGAAGAATCGCCTTGAGGAGGAAGATGAACCGATGTCGTTCATTCCGCCTTAAGATGCGTGCAGAATCTGTATTCTGCGCGCAGCGAACTTCGTGGCCATTTTTATGTATGCTATGGCCAGATCTGGGCTTTCGGCTTAACACGAAAGTTGACTCCCTTGAAAATACCTTTCCAACGAGTTGTTGCACGACTTTTGGAGAAGTCTGTAGCCACGGGAAAGTCTAAACGAAAATGGGGTTCTATAAATCTTGTATGCAGAAACTGTGTTCTGTACGCAGCGGACTTCAGGTCCGATTTCAAATAGGATAATGTCAGATCTGGGTTGAGCTCTGAATATGAAAGATGTAGTCCATGGAAATACCTTTCCATCGAGTGGTTACACGACTTCACCGGATTCCTGTAGCCTCAGGAATCTCCGGTTGAAGTTGCTGTCCAGACTATTCCTGCACTTAAAAATCTGGGTTTATAATATTTGGATTTGGATTCGGAGAAACTAATATTACAGGTAACCCTGAGGCTTGGATAAACTCTTATGAATAATTAATTCAGTTGCATAAATGATGAAGATTATTAATCGGATTCCATGTGATAGAATTGTAAGATAGTATACTTGAATGATTTGACTTGTTAGAAGTTAGTAGATTTTTATACATATGCATCTTGATATATTGTGTTGAAATCACCTGATATGACATATAGAAGGATAACTCATGGCCATGTGAATGTTGATTAGTGGATTGAATTTGGTAGTCCAATACTTAGAGCGTCGTCTTCCTATGGATAGTATTGTGTAAGTTTGTAAGTGCGGTGTTGACCGTCACTTGTTTTGGTTGTGTTGAGATAAGGTGTGGATAGATGGTTGGGTTGTGTCCTCGTGTTTACTTCCGAGGCCCCTTCCATGATATGTTGATGTGGTATTTGCATGTGGTGTGAGTCGACACGCGGTGTCGTAATCCTGGGTTAAGGATAGTGTGGCAGGTCTACGGGCTCGCCAGTCGTCACACCGACGGGAGTTGGCAGTTAGACTTGGTCGGTTTGGGCTGTGTCCTCGGTGTTCACGTCCCGAGGCCCCTCCGACCATGTGGACGGTTGGGCTGTGTCCTCGTGCTTTCTTCCGAGGCCCCTTCCGGGTCACACAAGGCCAGTTCGGGTTGTGTTTTTGGTGCACATCTACCCAAAACCCCGCTGGGCCATAGTACGCATGGGCTCCGCTGTTGTGTTCTTAGCGTTGAGGCGTACGGAGGCCTAGGTGAAGTAGTGTGATACCCGCCTAGTAGTAGAAGTGCCTGTTCTACTGTCACCGCCTGGCAACGGCGGCTGATGCCTGAGAGGTTAGCTACCTGCTCGAAAAGTGGGAACTACAGTCTGTGTCAACATAGCAATTGCATGGGTGTGCATGGGTGAGTCATTGCATAGCATTCATAGCATTTCATATCATTGCACAACAAGATCCTCATCGTATAAGTTTGTATGGGCACTCTTATACGATGAGTTACTTTATGTAACCCGATCCTTAACTTATAAGTTTGTATGGGCATTCTTATAAGTTAAGTTACTTTCCTGCTGTAGCTTTCTTACACTTGTTATTATACCTTGATGGCTCTTGTAGAATTGTTAGTTTACATATTGATAGCTTTTGTAGAACTGCTAGTTATACATTGATACTCATGTACCTTGTCACCTGATTGTACTTTTATACTTATTATATATATAATGTACTCTTGTTCTCTTTCTCCGCCCGGTGCCGAGGAGTCGCCGGGGGAGCGGATGTGAAACCACTTAGTCGTTTCGACTAACGGTTGCTACGTCTTCCTTTTTAGGAGGTCACGCCGCAGGTAGAGCAGCCGCAGACTACGCAGCAGGACAGCCAGGCCAGGACGACAGGGCCTGATGTGACGGTGCCGTCGATACCGTCTGTTACTGATGTTAGTGTTTTGATTACTCTGATGTAGCCCATTTGGGCAAAGATTAGCTGTACTCTGATATTTTGTAGAAGCATGTTTTGCTTCTATTTATTGATGTATTTGGACATTATATCTTCATGTGGATTTTGACTTCTTTGCTTATTTATTTGGTTGGGTTGGCATGATATATTGATATGGTTGCAGCCGGCGAAATAGGCGTCTTGTGGTATAGGTTAGCCCGTGTGCTAATGCTACCGCAAGGCGGCTGTTCCGCGCACAAGACTCCCCCTTCGTGCCGTGTTTTGGGATCCGGGGAGGGGGGGTCTTACATCATAATCCACTACATATTTTAACCACCGACGCTGGCGTAGATTTAGTTCCTTCTGAGTGAAGACATACTTCAAAATCTTATGGTCCGAATAAATCTTATACAACGCGCCATATAATAAGTATCGTCACAGCTTCAGCGCATAAATTACGGTAGTAAACTCTAAATCGAGCGTAGGATAGTTTCTCTCATGAGTCTATAGTTTCTTCGATCCATACGCGATCACCTTACTATCTTGTATTAAAACATAGCCAAGTCCGATGTGTGATGCATCAATATACACAGCATACTCAACTCTTTTAGTAGGTAAGGTTAAAATTGGAGCAGTATATAATCTCTTCTTCAGCTCTTTGAGAGCCTCTTCACACTTATCACTCTAAATGAATTCAATATTCTTCTGAGTAAGTCTAGTTAGAGGAGCAGACAACAACGAAAACTCTTCCACGAATATTCTATAATAGTCAGCCAGGCCTAACAAGCTCCTAATCTCCTTAGGTGTAGAAGGTCTCTCTCATTCCATCACAGCAGAAATCTTGATCGGGTCAACAGAAATACGGTCCTTGCTTGCAGCATGACCCAGAAAGGACACCTGAAGTAGCCAAAACTCACACTTGCTTAACTTGCATATAACTTATGCTCCCTCAGGGTCGACAAAACCAAACGCAAATACTGAGTATGCTCCTCAATATCGCGGGAATACACCAAGACATCATCTATAAACACGATAACGAATCGGTCCAATAAATCCTTAAACACCTTATTCATCAAATCCATGAAAGCAGAGGGTGCATTGGTTAAACCGAAAGACATTACCAAAACTCATAATGTCCATGTCGTGAATGAAAAGCGGTTTGTGGAATATCTGCCTCACAAATTCTCAACTGGTGGTATCCTGAGCGAAGATCGATCTTTGAAAATACCGAGCTACCATGCAACTGATCGAACAGATCATCAATCCTTGGTAGGGGATATCTATTCTTAATGGTTACCTTTGTTCAATTCCCTATAATCGATGCAAAGCCTCATCGATCCATCTTTCTTCTTGATAAACAAAATAGGAGCACCCCTTGGAGAAGAACTTGGTCTAATAAAACCACACCTCAGCAACTCATCGAGCTTAGTACGCAACTCATCCAACTCACGTAGAGCCATACGGTATGGTACCTTAGAAATCGGTCGAGTACCTGGCTCGAGGTCTATCACAAACTTCACCTCCCTTTCAGGAGGAAGTCCTGGAAGACTATCAGAAAAGATATCTGGAAACTCTCGCACCACCGAGACATCCTCAAGATGTGGTGTAACAAAAGCTGTTTCTAGAGCAGAAATAGAAACTAAAAACGCCTCGCAACCAGACTCTATAGTACGACCAGCACGTACCGCAGAAATAATAGGGGAAACTCTGTCCTAAACTCCATAGACACTCATAGGTTGGTCGTCGTCCATCCTGAAATCTAGTCGCTTAGCCTTGCACTAGATGACCGCATCATACTCGGACAGCCAGTCCATGCCCAAAATCACATCAAAATCATCCAGATCTAAAATCATCAGATTCGCAAAGGCCAGAAAATTGCCAAGATAAATAGGGCATCTTAGAACTCCTTGATTAGATATTACCGAATCACCGGAGGGAAGCCTGACATGAAGGAGTCTCCTAATTGATCCACATCCAGGTGATGTTTATCAACAAACCTCCAGGCCACAAAAGAATGGGTGGCACCCGAATCAAAAAGAACGTGCGCCCACCTATTCCGCACCTTAAACTCCCCTAAAACCGTAGCATACATAATTAAACGATCGATAAATAAGGCCACAACGATAAATAATCAAGATAAATTAAATTGAGGCTAACCTGATATCACTTGCGTAGAGGTTTGAGCTTCCTCACTGGTCATCACGTTCAGCTTTCCTTTTCCTTTATCCAGGTTTGGTGGCGGCGGCAGGGCTCGAAGCGGGGCAGGTTGCAGTGGGGATTGAGCCTGGGGGCACGAAGACTTCAGGTGTCCCTTCTACCCGCACTGGAAGCAAGTCCTTTCTTTCATCCAGCAACGACTCACATCATGACCCTTCCTTGCACAGAATGAGCACACTATCTCTCCCTTGGGTGCACCTTGGATGGCGTGCACCTGATGCTGCTTTAGGGTGATAGTCATCTTGAAACACCTTTCGTAAGGGTGGCCAGGATGACCACAGAATCTACACACTTCCTTACTTTTCTTCTTCGAAGAAGGTCCAGATGCCCTGGAGCTACCATCCTCAACACCTTTCCTTTTCTCTTTCCTCGCTGCAGCACCTTGATTCTTGGCATTCTCGATCGCCTCGACCTTCAAAGCGGCTTCCACTACTTCAGCATAACTTTCAGCTCGATAAGCGCATGCCCATAGCTAGACATCACTTCTTAGTCCTCCCAGGAAACGCTTCACTCTACCCTCCTCATAGGTTACCAAATCAGGAGTAAACCTACTCAGTTTGCTAAACTCAATCTCGTACTTGCTCATGGTGAGTTGTCTCTGCTTTAAATGAAGGAAGTTATTCATCAGGCGGTCCTGCTCGACCGATGGTAGAAACTTATTCAGCAGCATCTTTTTAAAAGATTCCCAGGAACAACCTACCTTCAGACTCTCCCTTTCCTGAATCCACCAACTCTTTGCAGGCCTTTTAACTAATAGGTTGCAATCATCACCTTCTGGGCATCTAGAATTCCGGAATACGAAAACATCTCCTCGATGGAGATGATCCAATCATCTAGAATCATAAAGTCAGCACTCTCGTCATAGGTGGGAGGTCCCAATCGTTGGAAGTGCGATATGAAATTCATTTCTGGTGGTATCGCTATCGGGGGCACCAGAGGAGCAGGGGTATCGGGCACGGCATGGACCAAGGCAGGCTCTTGCTCTTCTACTACTCTGAACCTGAGGCATTCCAAAGACAGAACATGTTGGAACACCCTATTACGGATTTGGGCAAGGATCACTGTATCTCTTAGGAAACCTGTTTTGACCTCATTGTATAGATCTAAAGGTCAATTAGAATTGAGTCTAATGGTTAGTACTTAGGTTTGGAAGCTGCCCTCAAGACCAGGTTTTTCAGTTTTGGAGACCAAGTCATTTCGTCGAGCTCAGTACGACGAATCGTCGAACTCCATTCGACGATCTCTGAGCTCAACTTCAACAAGTCGTCGAACTCCATTCGACGATCTTCGAGTTCAGATCGACGATCTTGACTCCAGTTTGATTCTCTATCTCTGAGCTCAGTTTGATGATAGTTGTTCTCAGATCAACGATCTCTGTTTCTGTCTAAGTCCAATCTCTGAGCTCAGTTCAATGATAGTGGAGCTCAGTTCGACGTTTCTCTGAAGAGTTCAATGTTTTTCAAGATTCAAATTTGGACAGCTGTAAAATTATTGTCAGCATTGAATTCAGAGATCTTGTAGCCGCTTTTCATTTAATCTGGAGCAAGTTTCAAGGAATTTTCAAGGAATGTTTTGTTGGACTTTCCTCGAGAAGACAAATGTAATTAAGGAAGTAATTAATGACATGCTAACGGCTATCTTAGACAAAGGATCATTTCTATTCAGACCAAGAGAATAAAAGATTAGTTTTTCATTCTCCTCTCCCAGAAGAGTTAGACAATTACAACTTATGCAACAACTCTTACAACATCAACAACAATTACACAAGAGAAAGAGAAAGAGTTCCAGACATTCTCAGTCTAAAAATTCATACAAGAACACACATCACCAAAGGAGATCAACAAACTGAAATCTTCAGATCTCTTTTCATTCAAGTGTTCAAAGGCCATCATCATTCAAGACTCCAGACACCACACATTTCAGTTGCTGCTGAAATCATGTATTGCTGAAGATCAAATCATCTGAAGGCCTATCACCCTACTGCAAAGCTTCACTTCCTGAACAACTCAAGATCTCAGGGGGAGCTTTGACAACATCCACTATCTTCTCTCTGACTGTTGATAGAGAATATCTTCTCATCCCTCTCTCTCTCTACTGTAAAGGGTTTTTCAAACTCCCTTCAAAAGTTTGTCTTTGGTTTCTGAGACCTTATCAAAACTCAGTGGTGGCAAGACACCTGATCAAAAAATCTGGTTTGGTTTTTGAGCACCTTATCAAAAGCTCATTGGTGCTCAGGACACCTGATCAACTCATCCTGCAGTGGATTCCTACCTAGGGTGGTAGAAGGGTGGATGTACCCAGGTTGATTGGGGAACCACTATAGCTCCTTGTGTCATCTGGTTGCTTGTCTTTTTTTTTGTTTCTGGATGTGATTTGTGGTTGCTTTTTGTTTAGATAGTTGCTGTGTTTATTTAATTATTAACTTCCATGTTCACTTAGGAATACAACAACAATTATAAAAAGTTTTTAGCAAGCACCATACTCTATTCACCCCCCCCCCCCCTCTAGAGTATATCAGATCTAACTTGCACTTTCATTTGGTATCAAAGCGAGGTTGGTTAAAAATACCACATCTCAATGGTTGCACAGGCTAACACTTGAACCCAAAGATCCCTATAGTTAGATCTGCTAGTTTTGATCTTGTTATTAAGATTATTCCTTCACAAAACATGGCCCAAAACAAAGATTATGCTAGAACCAGACCTCCAGTGTGCAATCTGTCTAAGTTTGCACTTTGGAAGGCAGGGATTAGGCTGTACATGAATTCTATTGATGCGTACATTTTCAATTCTGTTTTGACAGTGTGTCCAAGCCCTCCAGAGAACACAAGTACAAGTGATGTTCCACCTCCATCAAGAACAGATGCATAGATAAAGAAATGGAAAGTTGCAGATGCAAAATCTATGAACATTCTAGCCCAGACTATGCTGATGAGATATTCCAAAAGGTGGCTGAATGCAACTCAGCAAAGGACATTTGGGACAAGCTATCTGAAATAGTCTCAGGATCAGCTGATGAGAGAAAAGACAGAAGATCTCACCTCATAACCCAATATGAGAATTTCAAGAAAGGAGAAGCTGAGTCAGTAGCAGAAATATATAATAGACTCAGCCAGATAATCAATGAACTGAAGACTTTGGACAAAGAGATCTCATTGACTGAGCTAAATGATAAAACCCTAATGTGCTTCTCAAGCACTTGGGACTCAAGGATCTAGCCAATCAAGGATGCCAGAAGTCTCAATGAGATTACAACAGAAGCTCTCTTGGGCAAGCTCAAGTATTATGAGCTGCTCATCAAAAATAGAGAAGAAGAGCAGAAGGCTTCCTCACCAGCCACAAAAAGGAGAAGTCAATAGCTTTCAAAGCCACTGAAGATCAGCCTGAAGACAAGGACTTCAAGAATAATAGCAGTGACAAACCCTCTTCCAGCAAGAACAAACATACAAGGAAGGGATTTGTTGCTGAAACTTGGAGTGAGACAGAAGAAGAATCTGAAACTTCTTCTAGCTCAAGTGATGATGAGTATGATGCTGAAGAAATGGAATTCTGCATGATGGCTATCAATGCCTCACAACACAATTCAGATGCAGAAGAGTCAGAGTCAGACTCAGAGACTCAACTTGAAGAAGACTAGGTAATAGACTCATTTGATTTAAATTCTGAGGACTTTAAGTATGAATTTAAAGCACTATGTTTAGACTTATTAAAATCTGAGAAGGAAATCATTTCTCTCAGAAATCAATTATCTGAACACAGTACCTTAAAATTAGAGAATCTCAAACTCTCTGAGGAGTTGGAGTGTTGTATGGAGCAAATAGCTTCACTGAAAGGTGAACTATCAAAGGCCAAGAAGCTTGAAGAATCCCTTAATGGGAGAAGCATCAAGCTAATAGACATCACATGCACAGTGAACTCTAGATTCAATAGTACACTGGGATTGGATGCCTCATCCAGCCAACCTATAGTATTAACAACCCCAATTAAGTTTATCTCTGATAAATGCAAGGGAGTTGTAGAGGTAGCTAGGAAAAATTCTGACTTACCTAAGAAAACCAAGGTTCAACCGAAATCGTCGAACGGAGCTAGACGATCGTCGAACGTAGATCGACGATCTCAGGAAAAATCATCGAACTCAGGTCGACGATCTCTAAACCCTGAACTCTGCCACAGCCGATCGTCGAACGTAGCTCGACGATCTGACCCAAGATCGTCGAACTCAACTCCACGATCATCGAGCAGAGATCAGAGCTTTGAAAACCTTTTCAAGGGTAAATCAAAATCCAAACCTAGGGGTCCTTCATCACAAAGCTTTAACCCTTATACTGAATGGATAATACCTCCAAGGAGATATCATCCTGAAGGTTATAAAAGTCAACCAGGGATGTCATTTATTTCTGAATTTAATGGTTATCAACTTAGGCCCAAGGTAAACTGGGTCAAAAACAAGTAAATTGTTTTATGTGCAGGTGAAGACCTATCCAACATCAAACTAGCAATGGTATCTGGATAGTGGGTGCTCAAAGCACATGACAAGAAATAAGGACAACTCCACATCCTTTAAAGCCAAGCTTGGACCCAAAGTCATATTTGGTGATTCAAACTTTGGACTAACAAAAGGATATGGTGCAGTCCAGATTGGCACAGTCACATTCAAGAAAGTAGCATATGTGGAAGGACTGAAGCACAACTTGATCAGCATCAGTCAGCTATGTGATGAAGGCTACCAAGTGACCTTCAGCAAATCCTTATGCAAGATAAAATTAGAGGACAACACAACTTTGTTGACAGGTAAAAGGAAAGGTAACATCTATTTAGTATACTTTCTTTCAACAGAAGTAGATATTTGCCTGTTTAATTCTATTTGTAGAACTAATGTATTATGGCATAAGAGATTAGGACATATAAACCTTAGAACCATTGCTAGGCTATCCAAGGACAACCTTGTTAGAGGACTACCTTCTGGCCCCTACAATAAGGAAGGACTCTGCAGGGCTTGTCAATTAGGCAAGCAAACCAAAATTAGTTTCAAGTCACTTAATAAGAGTGATTCACCTAGGATTTTGTATCTGTTACACATGGATCTTTTTGGGCCCATTATAGTACAAAGCTTAGGAGGGAAATCTTACACTTTAGTGGTTGTAGATGACTTCTCTAGATTCACATGGGTGTTCTTTCTGAGGAAGAAGTCTGATAACTTTAAGTGTTTGACAGAGTTTCTCAAATGCATATAGATTGAGTTCAATACTCACATTGCCCTGATCAGAAGTGATCATGGGACAGAGTTTTATTCTCTTCTTATGCAAGAGTTCTGTCAGAGTGAAGGGATCAGGCACACTTTCTCAGCTCCTAGAACTCCTCAACAATATGGGGTAGCTGAAATGAAAAATAGAACCCTTATTGAATCTGCCACTACATTGTTGTCAGATGCTCACCTTCCTCTATCCTTTTGGGTAGAGGTAGTGAAAACCTCCAACTATGTGCTGAACAGAAGTTTAATACATAAACTAAAGGGCAAGACTCCCTATGAGTTACTCAAAGGGAAGAAATCTAAAGTAGACTATTTTAAAAATTTTGGTTGTATTTGTTACATTCACAATAATGACAAGAAATATTTAGCAAAATTTCAGGCTAAAGCTGATGAAGGAGTGTTTCTAGGATACTCCATGATCAGTAAGGCTTATAGGGTATATAATAAATCAACTCTCAAAATTGAAGAATCTGTTCATATATCTTTTGATGAAACTAACATGTCTTTCAAGGAGAAGAATACTTCTACCATAGAACCTTTGCAGGTACACTCTCTTGCAGAAAACTTGAACAGGTTACAAATCATTCAAAAAGAGGAATGCAGTGAAGATGAAGAAGACATTCAACATCTTGAAGAGAAACTTCTTGAAGAGCCAATTGTTGTACCACCAGAGGAAACAACAATACAGGTTGGTGAACAATCAACACCTCTTGTTGATTTAGTAACATCAAGAGACCATCCAATTTCCCAAGTGATTGGAGACATCTCAGCTGGTGTACAAACCAGAAATCAGGTCAACCAAAATCTGATGCACACTTGCTTTCTTTCTCAAATTGAACCTCAATCCATTCAAGATGTTGAGAAAGATCCACACTGGATCATTGCAATGCAAGAAGAGTTGCATCAATTTGAAAGGAACAAAGTTTGGGAACTAGTAACAAGGCCTAAGGATCACTCCATTGTTGGAACAAAATGGGTGTTCAGAAACAAATTGGATGATCAAGGAGTAATTATAAGGAACAAGGCAAGGCTAGTTGCTCAAGGATACTCTCAAGAAGAAGGGATAGATTATGACTAGACTTTTGCACTAGTTGCAAGGTTGGAGGCCATAAGAATCTTCTTAGCATATGCAGCACACAAAGGTTTCAAAGTATACCAGATGGATGTAAAGAGTTCTTTTCTCAATGGAGATATCAAAGAAGAAGTCTATGTTAGACAACCTCCAGGTTTTATCTCTTCAACTCATCATGATTATGTTTTCAAGTTGCATAAAGCATTATATGGTATAAAGCAAGCTCCTAGAGCATGGTATGAGACCCTAGCATGCTTTCTTCTGAAAAATGAGTTTATAAGGGGTAGTGTAGACCAAACTCATTTTATTAGAACCCATAAGTCTCATGCCCTACTAGTACAAATCTATGTAGATGATATTATTTTTGGTTCTACTGATTCAAATTTGTGCAGAAGGTTCTCCAATCTAATGCATTCTAAATTTGAAATGAGTAGCATGGGTGAGCTATCCTTCTTCCTAGGATTACAAATCAAACAACATGCTGAAGGTATATTTATTTCTCAAACCAAGTATGCAAAAGAATTGGTTAAGAAATTTGGTATGTCTGAAGCATCATGTATGAAAACACCTATGCCTAATAATGTTGTATTAGATGCTGATGAACATGAAAAACCTGTTGATCAGACAATATATAGAGCAATGATTGGCTCCTAATTGTACCTTACAGCTAGTAGACCTAACATAATGTTTGCTGCATGCATATATGCTAGATTCCAAGTGAGCCCTAGAGAGTCACACCTAACATTAGTAAAAAGGATTCTTAGGTATGTAAAAAGTTGTCCAAATCTAGGTCTTTGGTATCCAAAAGATTCAGCATTTGACTTAACTGGATTTTTTGATGTTGATTATGCTGGATGCAGAATAGACAGGAAAAGCACCAGTGGAACTTGTCAGTTTCTTGGTAACAGACTTGTCTCCTGGTTTTGCAAGAAACAAACATCTGTGTCAACTTCAACTGCTGAAGCTGAATATATGGCTGCAGGTAGTTGTTGTTCACAAATCTTGTGGATTAAAAACCAACTCCTACACTATGGCTACAACTTAGAGAAGTCAAAAATATTTTGTGATAATACCAGTGTTATTTCTATAGCATAAAATCCAGTCCTCCATAGTAGGACAAAACACATAGAAATTAGGCATCACGTTTTAAGGGATAATGTTGAGAAAAATAAAATTGAACTTCAATATATCCCAACTGATTTGCAAAGGGGAGATATTTTCACCAAACCCTTGGATGAAAAGAAACACACCTTCCTGAATCAGTTAGGAATGTTAGATGGAGGAAGTCTAAAATAATATCCAATATTTTACAACTCTAAAAATTGACCAAGGCTAGGCAAACATTTTAATTTTTCTAGTGTATAGAGTGTTTCTGGTCTCTGAACTGCGCTCGACGATTTTCCCCCCGATCGTCGAATGGAGATCGACGCCTTCTGAAATCGTCGACCAGAGTTCAGCGCTTCTCAGATAGTGCTAAACTATCTCTCCAGGTCAGCGATCGTCGAACGGCGCTCGACGATTTTGTTTTCTGAACTATCGTCGAACGGAGCTCGACGCTCTCCAATATCGTCGAACGGAGATCGATGATGTTGATGACCTTTCAGTTTCTTTTAGAAACCTCGATCGTCGAACTGAGTTCAACGATCTTTCCTTTTCTGCATCGAACCCTAATATAAAATTCATTTTTCGGCCGTCGTTCTCCTTTTGCGCTTTCATTCTCTCTGCAAATTTTCTCTTTCCCTCCAAACCTCTCTATACTTGGTCGTTTGTTTGTTGATTTTTGCAGGAATCAATGGCCATCTCAGTTGCAGTCCTGCCGCAATGAAATTTGATGCAGGATTTGACATTGACATGGATTCGTTCAATAACAGTGATCAAATTTTCCAAGATATTCTGAACCTTTTCAAGGAACGTGAGCTAGTTACTATAATGACTACCAGGTTCAAGTTAGCTGCTGATGAAATCAAGGAATGGGTGTATACTACCCACACCCAGGATCAGAATACAGTGATTGGAACAATATCTGGAACCCAGGTACCTCTGACACCTACCATCTTGACAGAGGTTTTTCAATTACATTCTGGAGAAGACTCTGCTGAACTGTCTGGAAAAGAATTTTCTGATATACTTAATAGAATGGGTCATTCAGATGCAAACCCTAGCAAACTCCTGAAGAAAAATCTATCTGTGGAGTACAGATTTTTGGCTGATGTTGTAGGAAAGGTGTTATTGGCCAAACACTCAGCCCATGATACCATCTCCAGGTATCAGCTATGTTTGATGGGTGCTCTTGTAGATAAGAAACAATTGAATTGGGGAGAAGTTTTCTTTGACTTGATTAAGAAGAAGATCAACAAAAATTTTGTTATTTTTGGAAGAATATTAGGGTTGTTTCTTCAAAACAGATGCCCTTCCTTGCTATTTTCAAATGGGATGCACATCAATGCCTCCAAGAGGCTCACCTGTGCCCTGTTTGGCAAATGGGATAGGCAAATAGTGAAGCCCAGTAAGCCCTCTGCATCTACTACTTCATGCACAAGGACTGCTGCAGTCACTTCCCCTCAAGTCTCTGCCCCTGCAGAAGACTTGCCTGTTTCTTCTCCTCCTCCTCCACCTCCTGTTTCATCTACACCAGCCACATCCACCATTATAGTTTCCTCCACCATCATAATTTCAACCCCATCTCCAACTTCTATCCATTCTCCAACTCTTCCACTAACTGAAGAAGTCTTCCATCCTCTACATCAATACCCACACCTAGAGATTGACTCATCATCTCGCATTCCATCTTTCAACCTTATAGATGATTCCTTTATGGATGATTCTCCCTCATCCCCAGCTGAGCCACCATCTTCATCCACATCTTATCAACAACTACTGCAAGATATCATTGCACAACCATCCTTCACACCTTCTATTTCAATTCCATTATCTTCCATTTCCACAATCCCCATATCTCAACCTTCATTTCCACCATTCAACAGCTCTCCATCCACACCTCCAGCTGCTCCACCTTCAATTTCTACCCCTGCTCGAGTCCCTCTTGAGCATGTAGATATTCCAGTTCTAGCAGACAGACTCTATGAGCTGATAGCTCCCAGGCTATCACTCTTGTTGGAGACCTCCTTGGCTCCACTTCTACAGTCAGTTGTAGAACTGTCTGCCAGGCTCTCCTCTCTCATTCCTCCTCAGGCAATCCCTTCATCTGGGTGCCTTGATATAGTCCTGACTGAATCTAGGCAGGGGGAGATGCCTCATGATGTGGAAAGATTGCCTGCTGCTGCTGTATTGCTTGCTGTTGCTGCTGTATCTTCAGCCCAAGCTCAAGCCTCAACACCTCCAATTGCAGTTATCACAGTGGACCTCAGGTCACTGTTGTCAGATTTTTTCTCTGTATATTTCAGCTGTCTTCCAGTGCATATTGCAGTCCAGCCATCTGAAGATCTCTCTAAGGCCATTGTGCTTATTTCAAGCTTTGACACCAGCTTAATTTATTCTTTTATAAATTCCCTATATACTGCTGCTCCTATTGTTGACATTGATGTTTGTGATAGTTCTGTTGTTGCTGCTGATTTAGTTTCTAAGGATATGCAGACATAGGCATTTGATTCTGAGCCTGCTGTTATTGCTGATGTTATTTCTGTTACTGAAACTGTTGTATCTGAATCTGTTGTGGTATCTGAATCTGCTGCTGCTTCTATTCCTCTTTCTGCTGTTGTTGTTACTACTATTGTTGTCACTGTTGTTACTGTTACTACTATTGTTGTCACTATTATTACATCAGCTCAATCATAACAACAGATAGACTATCTCAAAAGGATTGATGCACTATATGATGATCAAAGCTCAGAAAGTGATCAGTTCAGAACTGATTCAGATGACTCCTCTGCTACTATTGCAAGGAAAAGAAAAACCAGAAGCAAAGCAATGAAAAGGGTTCCTCCAGCCAAAGTGAAAGACACAAATGATATTCCTAACTACATACTGCATAACTGCCCTATCACAGAACATTGGATGCAATACTCCAAAAATCAACTGAAGGCTATGAAGAAAAAGAGAAAGTATGAGAAAGGATCTTCTCAGTTCAATCATCCTCCTCCTCCTCCCTCACCTGATGTAGGTGCAGGTGGCAGTTCAGCTGTTCAACCTTCTGCTAGAAGTCAATCCTCTTATCAACCTCAAGGTAGATCCCAATACAAAGGAAGTCAATCCAGAGGCTACCAGTCAAGGAGAGGAAATTATAGAGGAAACCAAAGAGAATTTCAAGTTTATTCCAAAGGCCATTCCAGGCAACATCCATATTAAAGGGAAGGACAAGGTCCATCTGATACAACCTCTGGTCCATTTCCTTACAAGCTGAAAGACTTAGTCTCCTCCAGAGCTTCTCCAGACAATCCCTCCAATAGATATGAACCTCCAGTTCCATTTGAGGATCCTGAAAACAATCCAACTTCATGGACAGCTAGGATGAAGGAATTAGCTGCTTTAGATCAGATTAAGAAAGCCAGAGAATAATGAAGGGATACTTCCAACATAACTACATTATCAGATCAAAGGAAAAAGGAACTTGAAAGATATTCATCCAGCAAGTTTTTTTATTCAGAAAGCTACATGAAGCTGCTCCCTGAAGCTGTAGTGCCCAGGCCAAAGCAACAAACCTCTTTAGGTGCAGCTAATGACAGGAGATCTAAGAAAGAAGCTCTCAATCCAAACAGAGAAATAGTACTTATAAAGAGCAAAGAAAAAGAGTAATTTTGTAAGGTGACAGTTATTTTGATTTCTGATCTATCTGAGATTATGTTTGTGATTCTGCAATGTCTTGTTTGTTATATTGTTGCTTTGTATATGTTTTTAATTTTCCAATATCTGTAAATAGTAATCCTAACCCAAATAGGGGAGATTGTTGGAACACCCTATTACTGATTTGGGCAAGGATCACTGTGTCTCTTAGGAAACCTGTTTTGACCTCATTGTATAGATTTAAAGGTCAATTAGAATTGAGTCTAAGGGTTTGTACTTAGGTTTGGAAGCTGCCCTCAAGACCAGGTTTTTCAATTTTGGAGACCAAGTCATTTCGTCGAGCTCAGTACGATGAATCGTCGAACTCCATTCGACGATCTCTGAGCTCAACTTCAACAAGTCGTCGAACTCCATTCGACGATCTTCGAGCTCAGATCGACAATCTTGACTCCAGTTTGATTCTCTATCTCTGAGCTCAGTTCGACGATAGTTGAGCTCAGATCGACGATCTCTGTTTCTGTATAAGTCCAATCTCTGAGCTCAGTTCAACGATAGTGGAGCTCAGTTCGATGTTTCTCTGAAGAGTTCAACGTTTTTCAAGATTCAAATTTGGACAGCTGTAGAATTATTGTCAGCATTGAATTCAGAGATCTTGTAGCCGCTTTTCATTTAATCTGGAGCAGGTTTCAAGGAATTTTCAAGGAATGTTTTGTTGGACTTTCCTCCAGAAGACAAACGTAATTAAGGAAGTAATTAATGACAGGCTAACGGCTATCTTGGACAAAGGATCATTTCTATTCAGACAAAGAGAATAAAAGATTAGTTTTTCATTCTCCTCTCCCAGAAGAGTTAGACAATTACAACTTCTGCAACAACTCTTACAATATCAACAACAATTACACAAGAGAAAGAGAAAGAGTTACAGACATTCTCAGTCTAAAAATTCATACAAGAACACAAATCACCAAAGGAGATCAACAAATTGAAATCTTCAGATCTCTTTTCATTCAAGTGTTCAAAGGCCATCATCATTCAAGACTCCAGACACCACACATTTCAGTTGCTACTGAAATCATCTATTGCTGGAGATCAAATCATCTGAAGGCCTATCACCCTACTGTAAAGCTTCACTTCCTGGACAACTCAAGATCTCAGGGGGAGCTTTGACAACATCCACTATCTTCTCTCTGACTATTGACAGAGAAGATCTTCTCATCCCTCTCTCTCTCTCTCGCTCTCTCTCTCTCTCTATTGTAAAGGATTTTTCAAACTCCCTTCAAAAGTTTGTGTTTGGTTTTTGAGACCTTATCAAAACTCAGTGGTGGCAAGACACCTGATCAAAAATTCTGGTTTGGTTTTTGAGCACCTTATCAAAAGCTCATTGGTGCTCAGGACACCTGATCAACTCATCCTACAGTGGATTCCTACCTAGGGTGGTAGAAGAGTGGATGTACCCAGGTTGATTGGGGAACCACTATAGCTCCTTGTGTTATTTGGTTGCTTGGCTTTCTTTTTGTTTCTGGCTGTGATTTGTGGTTGCTTTTTGTTTAGATAGTTGATGTGTTTATTTAATTATTTGCTTCCCTGTTCACTTAGGAATATAACAACTGTTGTAAAAAGTTTTTAGCAAGCACCATACTCTATTCACCCCCCCCCCCTCCTCTAGAGTATATCAGATCTAACTTGCACTTTCAGAACACCTCAGCAAGAAGGTACAAATGGTGGCAGAAAAATAAGCCAAATAAACAAGGTCAAAAGGGGTACCAACCCAAGACCAAAAGCACTGAAGTAAAGTACAAAAGAAAAACATGGCATCAACAGGAAAAATAACTCTTATGTGATTCGTCATGTTCAACCAGAGTACACCAGACACGCGAGGCTATAAGGTGAAGACATGAATAAATCATAAGGAAAAAGTACAAAACCTTTATTAGGCATCTGTGGTCGACTCTAACCAAAAACACGGGCGAGGTGGTCACTCAACTGGACACACCCTCACGAATATAATATCCGCCTAACTGCGAGGGAGTCTCATACTCTCCACCATACACCGCAGATGCCCAAAAACCTGATAGACCTCCACAAGGTACTAATAAAGGCATCAAACATTGCGGAGGTGGTTTCGTCCACGAACTCCCGCTATCAAGAAAAACCACAAAGAAACCACCACATATCTCGAGATTTGGCACGTCATATTCTACTTGACATATCTAGATTTAAGACATGGTTGATCAACCCTTATGAACGATTTACAATCCTAGATAAATTCTATTACGTTTAATAATGATAAATAAGGAATTTAAAGGCAGCAATAAGATACTTCACGAACGATTAAACATCACCTAACAAAATCGAGTTCATCATGACAAAACCTCACAACATCGAGTGATCATCAAGAAGGTTAATCATATTAATAAATTGGAAGACGAAGTGCAGAAAATTTTAAGGAAAAAATAAAATTTAGTCGTTACCATCAAATCGGACAAGGAGAAACGAGGGGAAACCACCACTTCCCTTGGTTTTATCGGAAAAGTTCTCCGAATAGGTCCACGTCGCAGATCGGGGCAAAAGAGGATGGGGGAAGTTGAAATCTAGACAAAAATGGCTGAAATAGAGGTTAGAGATGAAAAACCCTAACGAGATAACTCAGGAACGGGAGAAATTTACCATGATGGCATAGCTCTCGACGAGAGCTTTCCATATCTATATTCGGTTGAAGATTTCGAGCACCGGAGCGCCGTCGGCGGCCACCAGAAGATTCACGAACAGGAGGGAGTCGACGCACAGAAGGCTTCGGTTCGGTCTAAGGCGTGAGGAAGAAGATGAAGGAATTTTCTTTCTTAATATAACTATCAGAGTATATATATATATAACGTTTTGTCTAAAAACAGACTTTTTACGAGCGGGTGCGTGGAAGACAAAAATAGGGGTTTAGAATGGCTTCAAATTGAAAAGTGTTCAACATGAAAGTTGTAGATCTCGTCAAGAAGAACAAATTTTATGTTAACCATTTTTCCATACAACATTGTTTTGACCCTTAAAAAGGCACCCGAATGTAAACTACAACGGACTACACGAGAATAGATTACAGGTACTCGAGAGATAGAAAATAGGCTACTCGAGTAAGCAGAAATAGTCACTCGAGTATATAAAAAATTACTCGAGACAAAAAAATAGTACTCGAGTAGGTATATATTAATCACTCGAGTAGCAACAGAAGCAGCACTCGAGAAAGAAAAATATTACTCGAGACGGAAAAATAGTACTCGAGGAGTTACATATTAATCACTCGAGAGCAGCAGAAGATGCACTCGAGATAGAAGAAAATATTACTCGAGACAGAAAAAAGTACTCGAGACAGAAAAATAGTACTCGAGTAGGTACAGATTTCACTCGAGAACTTAGAGAATTTTTATTAAATGAACAGTACTTTTTGCAAATATATCCAAAAAATTAAACTATATAAATGAATAGTAATATAATATTAAAATATTTATATTTATATATTTTTGAATAAGAAAACACGAGTTTAAAACGGAGGCCCGAACGAGCGTCGAATCAAACAAAATTCACACCGTAGGCGAACACTGACGCTGCGAACACAACGACGAAGTCAAAACCAAAATCTGACTAGTCATTCTCGAGATATAAAATTTCAAAGTTTACGACAAACATAAATTCCACAAAATTTCGGAAAATCGCCGAGCCCCAAATATCGCTCGGATCGCGACGAAACTTGACGAGCAATTCCATAATTACTTAAATTCTGAATGCAAAATTTTCTCATTTCAATAAGAATTCGGCCGACTCGATCGCATGGACATGAAAATGCCTTAACGGCATTGCGTCATCAACTCGACGTCAAAAGTAACGCCACGACGTCATAAATATGACGATGCCCATTCAAATAAATCATCGAAAAATCGGGGGTGTTACATTGAGTGATCTACTCGTATCCACAACCTCTCGGTAAATCTAGAATGCGAAACTAAAATCGAAAAAACATAATTTGCAACTTATGAATTCGAAGAAGTAAAAAATCAAAGATAAATCGAAGTATATAAAAACAGAGTGCTTGATAATTTGAGACAAAAATAAGAATTTTATTTTATTCCAAAGTTCATCATGATCAAGTGCTAATTGAAAATTAGCTACTCATCATGATGGGAGAATTACATAAAAGGTTGAAGAGAGACATGATTAAGAAAACGACCTGAAATAAAAGTTATACTATGAAATTAAAATGCAAGAAATGCAGTAAAGAAAACAGAACTAAGCTCCCAAAATCTCCTCCTCAGCTTTTGGAATTGCCTAGAATTTATAGGCAAATTTGTTGGATGGTCATGCCCCTAGGTCACGCCCGTAACCTAGGGCGTGTCTTGTCGGTTGCTGAAATCAGAGGGAAGCAGAAATGGCCGGAATAACTCTGGCTGTTGTTGGAATGGTCACGCCCGTGACCAAGGGCGTATAAGGCAAAAACCGCCAGACCTTCAAACTATTGCATTAACTTGGCACGTCGGGATGTCACGGCTAGTGGTCACGCCCGTGACCAATATGTGATGTCTGTGCCAGGGCGTGTAAATTTAATCTAACGTAGATTGGAGGCATGGATCGTCATCTGCGTGTCACGCCTAGAGGACACGCCCAGGTCATCATGGTCACGCCCACGAGTGGGCGTGTACTTTTAAATGACGTAGCAGTGAGCTCTGGAACATGCGCATGGGTCACGCCTGGATGTCACGCCCATGACCTGGGCGTATACTTTGCAATTTTTTCGGCTTTGTCCATCTTTGTCTCCTGATCGATCCTGTAAACTCTAAATTGAAGTTTGTAGCCCAGATTGACAATAAAATAAGAAAATAAAGAAATTAGATAATAAAATCATAAAATATATTTAAAAACTAATTAATTATTAAATAAAAAAATATAAAATGATATGGATAAAATTAGAGTTATCAGCTTCCCTGATTCCCGAAGAATCGATAATACAATAATACATAACCCAGTTATGCACAAGGTCGGCACTCAGGCCACCAAGCTGGCCTCCTAGAGCTCTCAGCCCCACAACCTGGCCCCCAGATCTACGCGAGACAGGCCTCACAGCAGCTCTCTCAAAGAGCTACCGCCAACGATAACACTACCGCAGCGCGGTACCTGGCAGAAATTCTTTTCTATCCAATTTTCTGGGTTCTCATTGGGGTTAAAACCCAAAGTTCCCTGTTGATATCTACCGCGTAGAAACCCGAAAACATATAGCACAAAATCTTCTCTGGCAATTCATGCATAATGAAAACATCATCAATCCAGACTAACACGTCTAGATGGGCCATGTTTACAGTTACGAGGATAGTTGGGGCTTGCTACCACTTCTCACTTTAAGGGGAAGTGTTGAAAATTATGAAGTGAAAGTGGCGGTTTGGGCGGCCTGTTCGCACGGTCTGTGCGGACAGGACTGGATGCTAGCCGGGTCGTCAATGGTGCTATAGCTAGCTTGTTCTCTGGCGGACTAGGTGGTCTGTTCGCGCGATCTGTGAGGATAGAAGTGGAGGCTAGTTAGGTCGGCTTGTGTTCAGCAGGCTGATGGTTCCTAGAAGTTAATCAGGCAGATAGGGTTTCTATCCGAGGAGCTCGCCAAGACAGGCGAGATGCATACTCGTATGGAGTTTGTGAAGTCCAGGTTGCGGACGGGACTGGAGCTGGCGTGGCGTGGGCCATGGCCTAGCTCTGGTGGCGTTGTTGGTGTTAACCGCAGAGTTTGCCGGTTAGAGCAGGCTGGTGCCGGAGTTCGAAGGTCTGTGCGGACTAGCTCAGTTCTGGAGATCGCGCAGTTTGCACTGACTGATATCACTCTTTGTCGAGTTCGGCATTTGTCAGCCTCGTGTGCTTTGGCAGCAGGCTCGGGGTATGCAGACTGGAGTTGTGTCCGCAAGCGCGTACGGACTGGAGTTGTGTTCGCAGTTGGGCGTACTGGGGAGGTATTCGCAGAGTCTGGCTGTTTAGCGATCAAGTCTGTCATTGCCTTGGCAATAAGGCGTATTGGCTTGATATTCGGCCTTGGTGGTGCAACCTGGGTGGACTGGAATTCTAGCCTAATCGTGCGATCTGGTTGTCTATCCACGGCTATGCGGATACACTTGGTGCTCGTCATGGGATAGGGTGGTGATCCTTTCAGCTGGAGAGGTGATCACACTCCTCTCTGCGCCTATAAATAGGACCCCCTGTCACATTAAACACAACATGTGAACGGTAAGTGAACTTGGGCAGTTGGTGCAGACAAGATTTTCTATTCGTGCGATTTAGAGTGTTTGACCAGTTTGTGCTGTGCAGGTTATGCGAATAGCGCTGAGAAGTCAGATACTTGGTTCTGACTTCGGTCAGGGACAAGGCGGACTCTGTGGTTTGCAACCAACGGTTAGCAGCAGGTTACGACTTGCGACCGACGGTTTTCACTTCTGCAACCTTTTTCCCAGTTCAATAGGTTGTCCGATTTGGCGGCTTGTTCCGTTCGACAGCAGCAGTTCATGTGATCTGGCTGCTAGATGACCGTGCGGTTAGGCGGTGTTAAAAGTAGCGAACATGTAGAAACAAACAGATAGAGTTTTGAATAATTGAACTTTATTATCCAAAAAGAATATCTATTACAAAGGTATGCCCTCCCTTATATAGAATGGAGGAGAGAAGAGAGAGTACAAATAAGAGATGTGGGACTAAAAATTTACAGGACTAAGCGGACTGTACAGAACAAACCGCACAAGCCGCGCGGTTAGACAGACAGGCTAACCGCACGGCTACCTCTGGAGAGAAAGAGAGATGGCTAGTGAGACCGCTAGACCGCCCGGTCTCCAAGCCGGCTGAGACAAACCGCCAGACCGCGCGGTCTTCAACCCACCAAGACAGACCGCCAGACCGCCCGGTCACCAACTTCAACACTCCCCCTCAAGCTGGAGCATATATATCGATCATGACCAGCTTGTCACAAACATGAAGAAATGAGGCGGAAACTGGCTTGGTGAAGATGTCAGCTAGCTCTTTATTTGAAGTGACAAATGGAGTGCAAATTTGTTCCTTTAAGATCTCTTCACAAATGAAATGACAGTCGACCTCAATGTGCTTTGTTCTTTCATGGAATACCGGATTTTTAGAGATGTATATGGCGGCCTTGTTATCACAGAACATAGGTAGAGGATGGTTGTAGACCTCTCCTAAATCTAGCATGAGAGCCCGCAGCCATTTTAACTCACAAGTGGTCGATGTCATACTGCGATACTCAGCTTCTGCACTGGACCTGGAGACAACAGACTGCTTCTTGCTCTTCCAGCTCACCAGATTTCCCCCAACAACGGTGCAAAAACCTGAGGTTGACTTACGATCCCCTTTGTCATCATCATAACTTGCATCTGAGTATGCTTCAATCCTCAGATGACCATTCCTCTGAAAAAGTAATCCTTTCCCAGGAGCTGCTTTGATATACTCCAAGATCCGTAAGGCAGACTGTAGATGGCACTCCCTAGGTGTTTGCATGAATTGACTCACCTTGCCCACAGCATAGGAGATATCAGGCCTGGTGACTGTGAGATATATGAGCTTACCAACCAGACGCCTGTACTGCGAACTATCTGAAAGAGGAGGCGAATCATCTGTCCAGGTTTTGTCTTCTCCAGTTGCCATGGGGCATCAGGCAGGTTTTGCTCCAGTCAATCCTGCCTCTTTTAAAAGATCAAGGGCATACTTACGCTGAGAGAGAACTAAAGAGTCGGGCTTACGAGAGATTTCTATCCCCAGAAAGTACTTTGGAGAGCCCATATCTTTTGTGATCAGATGTTGGCGAAGATGACGCTTTGTCAGGGCTACCCCTTCCTGGTCATTGCCAGTGAGAAGAATATCATCGACGTACACAGCAAGAACAACCAGCCCAGAAGGAGTGTTGCGAATAAAGAGAGAGTGATCGGCAGAGCTTCGCACAAAACCAACGGCCGCCACGATCCCGCTGAACTTGTCAAACCAAGCTCGAGGGCTCTGCTTAAGGCCATAGATTGCCTTCTTCAGCCGACATACGCGTGTATCCCCCTGAGCAACATACCCAGGAGGTTGCTCCATGTAAACGGCCTCATGAAGATCACCATAAAGGAAGGCATTCTTGACATCCAGCTGGGAAATCGGCCAATCCTTATTTACCGCCACAGAGAGAAGGACACGGATAGTGCTGAGACGAGCCACGGGAGAGAAGGTGTCAAAGAAATCAACCCAATAGGTCTGAGTGAAGCCCTTAGCAACCATGCGAGCCTTATAACGATCCACAGTGCCGTCGGGGCTAAACTTGACCACAAAGACCCAGCGACAGCCAACAACATCAGTGTCAAAGGGAGGAGGAACAAGAGTTCAAGTACCCCGCTCAGTTATGGTCGCCATTTCCTCATCCATGGCCATCTTCCAATGAGGAAAAGCAAGGGCCTCCTGGTAGGAGCGGGGTGTGGCAGTGGCAGAGATAGCCAGTGCAAAGGCCATGCGAGAAGGGGTAAGACGATCATAATAAACAACAGCAGCAAGGGGGTGTAGGGTACACGTCTGCACCCCTTTGCGAAGAGCTATAGGAAGATCCAGGTCAGCCGGGCCCGCGGCATCCGGAGCATCCGTGGTAGAGAAAGCTGGCCCGGGAGTAGAGAGCGATGGCAACGGAGATGAGGGAGAGGGTGGAGGAGAAGGGAGAGAGAGAGGTGGAGGAAGAGGAGGGGATGTAGACGGTGTAGGGGTGGAGAGTGTAGGAGGAGGCGAGGGAACGAAGGGAACAGCAGGAGAATCAGAAACTGGGAGAAGAGGAGAGTTGTCATCCGAGAAGTAGGAGGTATTCTCGAAGAAGGTGACGTCAGCAGAGACGAACTGCTTACGAAGGACGGGATCAAAGCAACAATAGCTTTTCTGAGTGGTGGAGTACCCCAGAAAGACACATTTGGTGGAGCGAGGGGAGAGCTTATCACGGGTGGCAGAAGGGGTATGCACAAAGGCAGTGCATCCAAAGATCTAGAGAGGGAGAGGAAACGGCTCCTTGCCTGGATACAAAATGGAGAACGGGGTTTGGCCGTGGAGAACCGTGGAGGGAATGCGATTGATGAGGTAGCAGGCAAGGAGAACAGCATAGCCCCAATAGGAGCGAGGAACATGCATCTGGGTCATCAAGGTGCGAGCGACATCGAGGAGGTGACGGTTTTTGCGTTCGGCCACACCATTTTGTTGTGAAGTATAGACACAACTAGTTTGATGAAGAATCCCATTTTGCATGCAGAATGTAGAGAAGGCATGACTGAGATATTCTTGGGCATTATCAGATCGAAAAACTTTGATAGAAACACCAAACTGAGTTTTGATCATGAGATAGAAGGACGTCCAGACAGAGAATAATTCGGAGCGATCTTTTAATAGATACACCCACGTACAGTGAGAGAAATCATCAATGAACGTGACAAAATATGAACTACCCCGACCAATGGTAAGAGTAGGAGAAGGACCCCAAATATCGGAGTGGATAAGATCAAACGGACGGGTAGAGCTACGAACGTGCTTTGGAGGGAAGGAGGAGCGGTGATGCTTGCCAAGCTGACAGGCCTCACAGTTGAGCGGAGGACTTTGTGGTGGAAGGTGGGGCAGAAGTTGACGAAGAAGGCGGGGAGGAGCATGACCAAGGCGGAGATGCCATTGGAGAATATCTGTGGAGGTGGAGGAGAAGGTGGAAAAAGCAGAAATGTTGTCCAGGAAGTAGAGGCCGCCACTCTCAGTCCCAATATCAATCGTCTGTTAGGAGTCCGGATCCTGAAAAGAGCAAGAAGTAGAAGTAAATGTGACGGAACACTGTAATTGCTTGCAAAGAGAGGTAACAGATAATAAGTTGCACGGGAACTGGGGAACGTATAAAGTGAAGAGACGGAGTGACATGAACTATCCCCGCCAAGTGAAGAGACGGAGTGACATGAACTATCCCCGTTCCATGGACTGATGATGAAGAGCCGTCAGCGAGAATAACCGGGGGAAAGCGATCATGTTTTTATAGGAGAGAAAAACACGGGAGATGGCCTGTCATATGATTTGTAGCACCAGTGTCGATCAGCCATTTTCCCTGAGTAACAACATGGGAATGACCAGAAGATGTGACAACCGAGGCGAATGTATATGGCGGCTTGGAGGAGGATACGAAAGCCATGAAGGGAGGAAGAAGAAACTGCAGCGGTCTCGGTGATAGCACACCAGCGGCAAGAAGAGCCACGACCAAGGTGCAGAGCACAAGCCGCGCGACAGAACCAAGAGGTCGCGGCGACTAACAAGCAGGAGCGGCTAAAGGAAGAAAGGCAGAGAGGCCGCTCAAACAAGGAAGAAGCCGCGCGAACAGAGAGAAAGCCGCGGGGGAAAAGGTCGCACGGACTGAAAAGGCCGAGCGAACAGAAGAGGAGGCAATGAGCAGCGACTATAACAAGTCGCAGGCCGGGCGAACAGAAA